>OZ023265.1:105660624-105754210 GCA_964006375.1 Tillus elongatus
CGACTGGTAAAATTGATTTGATCACTTTTGCAGCATATCAAACGAGCTGGAAGATCATAACTGAACATCAGTTATTTACTTGCTACTACGACTTATGGATTCTTATTCATTTAAAGTTAGTTTTGCTGTGTATATCAGGGCTAAATCCATATACACAAATGTTGCTGCAATTATGTAATATATGTTTAACTGCATATTTATCATCTTCTGGCGTTTACTACAAATTGACTGGAAACTCTATTTGCTACATGGTCTCATCGAAACTGCCAAGATGAACAACTGCCCATATGGTTAAGACACTTTGCTGCTGTAGTTTAATGATGACTGATCGAGTTGAATAGATTCCTTGCAATATGGGTCGGTGGATAGCTACTGATATGGTTATTTCATCCAGTTACTGTAGTTGTGAACTGTCAATGACGATAATTAGATTTTAACTGTCTATTTTTATTTGTATATGGTCTTCTCTCATGAAACTTAAAAAGGTGGATCACTACTGATACGGTTATTCAAAATTGCTGTTGGAGGTTGCTTGCTGTTTAATGGGCTACTAGATTTTTCTCGTAAGCTGCTGCATTAAATGTAACAAACCGTTTGTGAATCCAATTCAAAATTCCTGGTTTTCCTTTCTAATGTTGTTATGTGCCTCAGATAAATGTTATAAAAAATGTCATATGACACAAAAAATATAGGTACATAAAAAGCTCCTAGCCAGATAATATGCCTTATTTAAGTACAAACATAAATATTGCAATTACACTGCTCTACTTTATTTGTATATAAGCTTAGCTTGAAAAGAAAGAATGTAACAAGTTTTTTTTCCACAACTTAAGAAAAATATAACCTTAACAAAAATAAATGTATACAAACACATAATAATAAATATATAATAACTAGTACAACAAAATCAAAATGTGTTGTAAAATATGGGTAGAGAAATCTGAAATAACAGTAAATAGTGAAAAGCAAATAAAATCGGCAACATAACTATGTAGCTTGGTGCTAACGATAACAAAAATTAATACATTTATTAAAGAAAAATTATCTCAAGCTTTCAGTTTATTTGTAGTTCTTCGCTCAAACCTCTATCGAATAAATTGATTTGTTATTCCTTCTCAGATTTATATGCATATACACATTTACTAGTCCGAAGATATTTTCATGTAACTTTGCAGTTACCAAATTTTTTCCCGTGAATGCAGCGAAGACAAACTTCGTACAGATAAGCTAAATAGTATCTTAAGTAAAATTTTTATAGTACAAAAGTATTAAAAAAAATTCACAAAAATAGTTTTCCACATTAAACCCTTTAGATTGTAGGTAATTATTTTATCTTGCAGGTATAATGTCTAATTATATATATATATATATATATATATATATATATATATATATATATATATATATATATATATATATATATATATATATATATATTTCGAAAGAGAAAGCCTATTAAATAATTGCCACAGAGCTACATGACATTTTACCCTATTTTAATTTTGAATCAAAAATTGACAAATCTATTTGCGATAAAATAAGTAACTTACTTCCACACACAAAATATAAATTCCAAAGCGTTATTGCCGACATTATAAACAAAAGAAGTGATTTAAAAGGTTGTATCACAATATGTATTTGGAGAGGTCAGGTCAGGTCATCTGATGAAAAATCAGATCTATGTAAGATAGATATTACTAAATTACAATTAGCTGTAGGTAAATGCAATGTGCCAACTCTGGGGAACTGGAGAAAACCATCCTCTGTGTACAGTAAGATATGCAAAGAACTCGCGCTTAAAAATTCATTAAAAAATAGAAAATTAATATATAATAGTTACCAAAATAAAGGTAAAATATCTGCAACCAATGAAGGTGAATATTACAAATCAACACCCTCATTGCCTTTGGTATCAAAACCGTGTTTATTTGTAAATGACGAAGTTGAACCTTCACCTGTCAGAAAGGTAGAAAGTGTATGCATCAAGACGTGTCATTGGAAAAAAAATTCTTACATACATATAAACCATTTATTATAAGTAGTGATATTATCGAACAGCTTGTAGAAATCCCTGAAGACAATAAACATTTGCCTGGTTCTGCATTCGGCAAGGTTTCTGTTGCGCAAAGCAAAGATGATCTTATACAGGTTGGAACCACTGTGACCAGCATGATAATTGAAAATGACAACTTTGACAGTATTTCGCAATTTCCTCCGCTTTTAAATAAAGTTACTGTTTTGACAATGAACGAAGTCGAACCTCTGTTAATAAAAGAAAGTTGCCCTAGACATGTGACAGAAAAAGCTATAACACCAATTTACTTAGAAAAAAGCTATATGGAAAACCAGCATCCTATTACAGAAATTGATGTAACACCAAATACTTTTGACATACCCCAAGAAATGATTAATTTGTCAACCCCAAAAATATCGGACGTTGTCTTACCGCTAGGTTCGAAACACTGTTCAGAAATTGGAAAGGATATTACACATAAGGACTGCAATTTTCTTGAAGGATCATTTGAAATTCAAGAAAATATTTGGAATCTCATTTGCGATGGTGAAAAGCTGAATTCAACTTATTATCCATATTATATTAAAAACAGGATAAAAAAGTATGTTAATAATGTATGCTTAATTGTATTTAAATACGTGAGATATTTCAAAAAAACTAATGAAATTGTTATATTTGCTGCTTGTAAACACAATAATTACAGATGTAAAAAGTTTAAAGTTATTATTTGTAACAAGCATGCTGACGTTTTCAGCTCATCTTTAGACTTCAATCACCCTTATTATTTAACACAGTTTGTTTCTGGTTTGGAAAGAACAATAACTAAAATTAAGGTTTTAAATGTGAAACCTTCAGTTTATAAACAAGATTGCATACTTTCCACTAATCAACATATTTTAGAACATGGAAAAAACCTTCAGCAAATAAAATCCGATTCTGTAATAAGAAGAATCAAGTCTGAAGCTTCTTGTCATTTGGATCGCGACAAAAATGATGTGTTAGATGTAATTTTAATGTTACAGGACCACACAGAATTTATCAAAGAAGTTAGTGTACCATTTAATATAAAGCTGTACAGTAGAGAACAGGTAGACATATTAAAAATTGAATGTAAAGAAAATGGATTACCAGTCGTGTATTTTGACGCAACCGGGGGTGTCGTTAGAAACCCTCCTTTAAGCAACTGTAAAAAGACATTTTTTTACACCGGCGTAATTCGCATTTCAAAACTACAAAGAATTTGTCCCGTATTCTCAATGCTATCATCTTGTCACGATTCAAATACAATTTTTAAGTTACTTCACGATTTTAGATATTTTTGTGAAACCCAAGATTACTGGCCTGCATTTTCAAAGATTGTTACAGACTTTTCGTTTGCAAACATACATGCAATGTGTAAAGCTCTTAACATGTGTTCCTTATTACAATATTTAGAAAAATGCTACTCATCAGATACGGACAAGTTGATAAGCATACACCTTTGCTGCGCTCATTTCATGAAAATGGTCTCAAACGATGTGGATAAAGTAACAAAGAACGAGAACCAAACAAATTTTTTTAAGGATTTACTAGCGTCAGCGATGAAGATTATGGATAGTACTATTTTTGATATATTTATAACCCAGTGCTTCATACTGATGAACGCTGTGTATTACAGCACACAAGTTAAACAGGCATTGTCTTCCCTAAAAATTTTACTTACAGAAAAAGTGATCAAAGATATGATGTCATCAACTGACACCAAAAATGTTTTAGGTGAGCTACCGTTAAGCTTTTCGGAAGGAATTATGAAGTCGAGTCCATATTATAAAAAATATAGTACATTAATTCAAACTATAATTTTGGACGTTGAAGAATGCAAGGACAATCCTTATTATAATCCTGAATTGTTTTGTATCATATTAAATAAATATATACCATTGACTCCTTTATGGAACTCTGAATTGTTAGTGGGAAACCAGGGTCCTTTAAGCAATTCGTGTGTGGAAAATTACTTTGGGCAATTGAAAAACATCACCATGAGCGGAAAGAAAAATCTAAAAAGTAGCCATTTTATAAGAACTATTCGAAAAGATATATTATCCATACATACCGAGTGCAAGTTGACAATTAAGAAAAGTGGATTGACGAAAATTAAAAAGCTTGTAAGAGATGAAACGGGTGAAAAGCAGTCTCAGGAAGAATGGTGTAAGAAAAAAAGAGCGACGGGTACACATTTTGATGCGAGATACCTGAAAGGAAAGGTGCCAGAAAAGAGTGAGATTAACGACATTATCTTTCCAGAAGACGACAATGAATTAACGCAGTGCGTTTATTGCGGCCATGGAGCAACAGAGGAGAAAATTAATTTTGTCGCTTGTGATAAATGCGGCAAGTGGGTACATCAAATGTGCGAAGTTAATCAAAATGAAACGCCTGATTTTAAAGATGAATTCACATGCAAATTTTGCAAAATTCTGCCTGAAAAGTTAAGTATAATAAGAAATGAAGAATTAAGATGCAAAAGTGTGATGTATTTGAAATCACTTACATTAAACGACAAAGAAATGAAACAGCTGGAAACGAATACAAAATTACAGAGAAAATCAATATACTGGGTTGAAGAACGAAAAAAAAGAATCACTTCTTCTTACTTTGGACGCGTATGCAAAGTGAGAGATAGTAGGTCTTACAAGAATATAGTTAAATCAATAATCCAGCAAAAACCAATTAAAACACCAGCCATCTCACACGGACTGCGATACGAAATAGTTGCTAAAGAAAAATATTTACAACAGGAAAATTGCTCAGAAGAATACAGATCCTCTGGTTTGCAAATACATAGAGATTTTCCATTTATAGCAGCTTCTCCTGATGGCCTTATTGGCGAAAATGGAATTCTAGAAGTCAAATGTCCATTTAACGCAAGGCATACATTGCCCTCACAATTTAAATTTGACTTTTTAACGTGTGATCAAAGTAAACTTTCTGTCAACCATGATTACAATTATCAGATACAAGGCGCTTTAGAAATAACAAACAGAGAATGGTGTGACCTTGTTATATATACTTTTGAAGGGATAAAAGTTTTGAGAATTGCACGCTCCAAGCAGTTTTGGAATGTTATGGTGGAGAAACTTAAATGTTTTTATTACTTTTATATGCTTCCCGAATTGCTTTTGCCTGGAAAATGTTTAAGTTTCAATGACAGAAAATGGCGAACACAAAAAGATCTAGCCTTCTTGTGAAATGGTTTGGTTGCTGATGTGGACTTTTATAAACAATTAGATAATCACAGAGGTTACATAATAACCGAGGTAGATAATGTAACAACTTCGTTAAAACAATTATTTGTTGAGGATTACGTAACTTTAAATCCAGGCCAGTGGTTAAGTAATTTTGTTGTTGACCATTGTCTTCATATTTTAAACCAACCAAGCAACTCTTATCAAGTAATTTCAGTATCAAAGTCATCCATTATTTTTGGGGATGACGTATATGACGCCAGCTTTGCAAAAAGTATAAACTTAAACCAAACTAGTGTAATCATGCCTGTCCTTTTAAACTCACATTTTGTATTAATTTCTGTGAACTTAGAAAAGAAGACGCTTCTTTTGTTAGATCCATTCGGAAAGGAAACATTCTCTTCTAATTTTTACCTCATAAAATTTTTAAAATTTCTTCACTTAAAAGAAATCAAGGAGGTGGGATGGAAATGTAACTTTATTGAACATGTCCTACAAACAGATGGTTATAATTGCGGCGTGTACATTATTTATTTCTTCAGTAAATTAGTTTGCAAGGAAGCTATTACAAATTTTGTCGATATAAATAAATACCGGCGAAAACTTCAATGGCTTCTTTTGACAAACAGCGATGATATGAAGTGGAAATGTCTCTTTTGCTGTGCTAACATCGACGACACTGAAACATTATTTTAAATGTTTTTCTTGACGCCGGATGCTTCTTGCATTCAAAGTGCAGCAACTTTTTGCCTGATTAAATGTTTCATTCCTATCAAAAACTTGATTTTTTGAGTCAGCCGAATGAAATGGATTATAAGAATCCCTATTATATATTACAGATCTCATTTGTTTTATAGTAAAGAGGTAGGTACATACTTTTGGCTCTTATCTTAAAGATCACATTTGTATTTCGCAACTAAACTATGAAAATTATATAGAACAATAAAACTGGGTACTGTGATGAAGATAATGTTTACTCAGCGGCCGCCAGATTAGCTTTATGTTAGTAAATTTTATATTTAGTGAAGACATTTTGTGAACTAGGTATGCTCTACAAAAAATGTTGATATTGGCTCCCCTGCAACGTCCAGGTTCTAAAGGCGATACTAATAAATGAATAAGGAATGAGAACGTCTGCCGCTTGCAGATGAAGTGTATTCCTTGCACCTTATTACAAAAACTCCATCCGCATCATGTAGTAAAATATTTCACTTTCTGTGCATTTATGGGTGCACCAAATGTTTTTTGGCAGTAGTAAAGCCTGCAAAAAAGATTGGAAATAGCCTGCCCAATTCGAATACATAATACATAGTTTACCTTTTCTCTATAATGATTATATACTGCGTGTCCAGAAAGTCTGGAAACGGCTGAATATCTCGAAAAATACGGTTTCATCGGAAATGAGAAAACGAATCAAATATTTTTGAAAAAGATATCACATTATTACAAAATTGATCCCCACACTCCAACCCCTGTGCGGAACAACTTGAAAGTCTTAAATAGGAACCCACACTTGTGATGGCAGATTCTCATTATACGCTAAAAACTACGGAACCCTAATGTTAAACATGTTTTTCGATTCCTGACAGATGGCGCCGTAATATACGAAATTCCATTTTTTCTGTTTTTGAAATTGCGCGGCGATTCTGGAATACAATTGCGATGGAAATTTACATTTTTTTGTTCTAAATACTTGATATTTTTCTTAAAATTTCATTTAGTTTCGCCAATTTAATTTACAATAAAATTGTGTATTTAGACCTTTAAAATATGGTAAATAAACTACTTTTAGCGTAACCCAGAAACAACGACGTGGACGTAGTAGTTTTCTGTTCCCTTCGGGGTGCTGGATTTGAGTGAGTCCCCTTGTCTCTCACCATTGGCGTGCTTGATTCAGGTGTATGTAGTTTTAACCGTAGCATGCAAATCTGCAATCACAAGTGTGGGTTGCTATTTAAGATTTTAAAGTTGCCCTCTACCTCACCCACAGGGGTTGATCGATTTTAGTGTCACAGGATACCTTTTTCAAAATTATCAGACCCTTGTTTTTTCATTTTGCAATCAAAAGCGTATTTTTCGAGATATTCAACCGTTTCAAGACTGTCTGGATAGTCGGTAAAAATCTTATTTCAAAATGTTTAACATAAAATACTAATTTCCTGTTACATGCGCAACACGTAACCAATATACAAACAAATCCTAATAACGTTATTCTAAAAGATTGCGGCGTGACTTTTTAATTTGTGACAGTTATTGGTAGCTCACACTTTTAATTTCCAAGAATCCAGAGAGAAAGTTATACAAATGTGGCTGTCGTTTAACAAACAAAAAAAGCGATAGAGTGAACAATGAATGGTCAGATGTCTGGTCTCTAAGCGAAAGCAACGTGCCGAACTGTGTTTTATACCTGGTAACTAACTACTCGAGTGCGCAGTGCGGGTACTGTTATTCTAAATGTTCTCGCAGATGGCAGATGGTCAGTTCCATCCCCTCCAAGAAGCGAAATAAGCTGTCCGTTCATTCATCTACTCTTATACACAGATTGTCCCATTTTATCAATTAGTGTAGGTAGTCAATATTCAATATCAATAATAGCTCAGTGTTAGTACAGTATAAAACTTATTATGATCTGGTATTTGATAGGTCCCATTTATGATTGACCAGTAGCTTGCCATCAGGTAGGCGTGCAGTTTGAATGGAATAAAAGTCTGGACGCAGCAAGTGCGTTATGGTAGTGAATTTTCAGAAAGATGTTTTTTAATAGCAAATATGTTTTTTTAAGAAAACAGGCATCTAATTTACTTACCAGTATGACCTATATAAGAGAAACATAATGTACCATAGTTATCAAAATAACTTTATTGTTAGAAAATGCAAAAAAATGTGCGAAAATAAACTTGTAATGTTCCCGAAGAAACTGATTTCCCGGCCAACAAACCTTATAGAAAATTATGCTATTCGAATTTGAAACATTTAATAAAAATTCGCTACCATAACGCATTTACTTCGTCTAGAATTTCTTTTCTTACAAACCTGCGTTATATTTCGAAGGAAAATGCAGAAATGCGTGTTCGGTTAAAAAAAAATGTTAAGTACACTTGGAGAACCCAAATCCAAAATTAAGGCATTTTAGTGAATTTTCTTTAAAAAAATTTACTATTGAGGAGATCCTGACTTTTAAATTTAAAAAAAATTTCTTCAAATGAGCGCTAATTAGGCCCCTTAGAACACATATCCGGGATCAGTTTCAATTTATATACAGTGTGTCCAAGATAAGGAAGGGATAGCATGGGGAAATCGGAAACCGTAAGAGATACACGGTGGGTTAAATTAGAAAAAGGTTGCCCATTTTAGAGCTCAATTAAATGGTATTTTCAAAATTTTGAAATTCCGATTCGTTCCGGAGATATTCGAAAAAAACCGAAATTCACCAATTTCGGTTTTATTTTTTTCTGACGTTATTTGAGAAGATATTGAAAAACTCTGGACGCAGCAAGTGCGTTATGGTAGTGAATTTTCATAAAAATGTTTCTAATAGCAAATATGTTTTTTTAAGAAAGCAGGCACCAAATTTGGTTACCAGTATAATCTATATATTAGAAACAATGTGTCATGTTTCATCCAAATAACTTTATTGTTTGAAAATGTACAAAAATTTCCGAAAGTAAACTTAAATTGTTCCCGAAAAAACTGGTTTTCTGGTCAACCTTATAGGTTAATAGCAAATTGATTCAAAATTTGAAGCATTTAATGAAAATTCGCTACCATAACGCACTTGCTGCATCCAGAATTTCTTTTCTTACGAAGATGTATTATATTTCGATGGAAAATACAAAAATGCAATAACATAGGGCGTGTTCAATTAAAAAAATTCACTAAAAAAAAAGAAAATTTGAATCACCAACGACTTATGGGCCAGCCTGTAATTGTGGAAATATTTTCTAAGATGTAGCTTAAGACACCCTACAATTAATGTATACAACTTTTTTTCGTTACTTGCATAATAACGGATATATTGTGCTTTAATGATTTTTTACGATAATTCGACAAAAATGATATACCATTAAACGATAAACTCTATAGCAAACACTACTGCTAAAGCATCAGAAAAAGGTTCTATTTGAAATGATTTTTCTGGGAATATTTTAGTGAAATGAAGGACAATGACGATTGAAACTAAGAGTTCAGGCTTTGTAAAACATTATTCTTGTGACATTTTTCTTCCATAGATCATATTAATTTCAGGTTCACTGCCTAAATATTAACAATTTTGACGTTTAAAATCGCGACTTTGACGTTTTGAGGAAAACCCAAATTTATTTTTCTTTAAATGCCTGTAACTTTTTCGTCTTTTGATCTACAGAGCTAAATTTTGGTAGGTAACTTGCCTATAATGATATAAACCCGCGTATAAAATTTGGTTGCCCTTACTTTGTTAATTTTGGAGATATAAATTTTTTTCGAAAGAAAACACAAAATTTTCCGGGAAAACCTCGGCGGATTTTCCTGGCTAACGAACTTATCCAAGCCACTTGCAAAAGGAAGGGACTCAGCAATTTTGACATTTAAAATCGCGATTTTGACGTTTTGAGGAGAACCCAAATTTATTTTTCTTTGAATGCCTGTAACTTTTTTGTCCTTTACCCTACGCAGCTAAATTTTGGTAGGTAACTTGCCTATAATGATATAAATCCGCGCATGAAATTTGGTTGCCCTTACTTTGTTAATTCCGGAGATATAAATTTTTTTCAATTTTTTTCGAAAAAAAACACAAAATTTTCCGGGAAAACCTCGGCGGATTTTGCTGGCTAACGAACTTATCCAAGCTACTCGCGAAAGGAAGGTATTTACCAAATTTTATCAAAATCGGTCCATTATTTTTTTAGTTATAGGTGTGACACATAAATATATAAACATATATATATATATATATATATATATATATATATATATATATATATATATATATATATATATATATATATATATATATATATATATATATATATATATATATAACATATAAAGTCTGAAACCGACCTCGGATTTGGGTTCCAGGGGTCCTAAATAGCGCTCATTTGAAGAAATTTTTTCAAAATTCAAAAGTCGAGATCTTCTCATTAGTGAATTTTTTTTAAGAAAATTCACTTAAACAGAAAACACTTTTTCACATACACTTTTTAAGCTCTATAAGTTGGTATTTACAGATTTTTTATTTGACGTTTCGTCTCCGAGAAACCATCATCAACTTTAATTTTTTAAATACGGCCCTTCAATTTTTATTTCAAAATTTAAAACCATTTTCAAATCTTAATTAGAGGATGTATTATTTCTAACGGTTTTAATTATGTTTTCAGCTTGTTTTAGTCAAAAAACATAATTATTCAAGGAAAATCTTCTGAATACGGCCCTGAATACTTGAAAAGCATTTATTTCGGTAAGGTCGTACCTTGTAAAATGTCGATATAGCACAACATTTTCAGTAAGATTCTTCAAATTTATTAATGAAAAAGATACATATTTGTAAGAAATAAACAAATAAAATAACTTGAATTCATAAAATGTAGCTACCTTATTAACTAATGCATATTATATGTAAATAGATTATCTGCCTTAATTATGAGAGATGTTCAAACAAATCTTCATTATTTTTTAGGCATAGGTAACATCGTCTAATTGTGGAATCCAAACCATTGTTTACTGAATCTGGTGTAATGGTTTGCAATGCTTGCAAAAGCAGTTGACGTAATCGTTCCTCCGTGTGAAAACTTCGTTGGTATACGTAGTTTTTGACATACTCCCAAAGATGGAAGTCAAGATGTGTCAGATCCGGCGATCGTGGAGGAGAAGAAACCGCTGAATGCGTACCTATCCATTTGTCAGGAAACCTGTTCGATAGGTATTCTTGAACAGTTCTAGAATTATGAGCCGGGGCCCCGTCTTGTTGAAATCAGATGTTATTGACTTTTGCTAATGGTAAGTGAGCATCGAACCATTCTTCCAAATTATTCTGCAGAAAATTTCGATACCGGTCAGAAGTTAGTGATCCATGAGAAAAAAAATGGACAAATTATCCTTGTCCCCAACATACCCAACCACATGTTGAAACCAAAACGGTGTTTGTGCTTAGACGTTTTGTATAAACGCGTATTTCTTCTGGACCAGAAATGTGTATTTCGCCTGTTGAAGATTATGTTGTTAGTCACCATGGTCTCATCAGATCATAATATTTTATTAACAAAATGTTCATCCTCTTGACATTTTCTAGTGTACCACTCACAAAATGCCTTTCGTTTTATATCGTCCCCGAGCCGTAATCCTTGGCAGATTCGAAATTTGTAAGGATGGTATTTGTTCTTACGCAAAATAAAATTTGCAGTAGATTTTGGCGTCCCAGTTACTCTTTCAATATTTCTAACTGATGTAGGGTTTGTGCTACAGCTAAAAGTACATTATTTTGAGTTAGTTTAGTGCATGGTTTGTTTCTAGTAACAATTGGTTTCTTAAATGAACCATACTGCAATAAATTGGTAACTATTCTTCCATATATCCTTCTATTTGACTGTACTCTTTCAGGGTAATAATTTGAATACATTTGCTCAGATTTTCCTGTATTACTATACTACAAAATGTAACATTTTAACATGTCGAACTTTTCCACAAAAGAAAAATGTCCAGACATTTTTAAACAAATCGAAAGAACTTAATTAACTGTATGTAACAAAGTGAAGTAACTGACACTGACATTTATATTTGTTGAAAGATCTCTATTGTCATTAGAGACAACTTGTTTATTTTACAAAGCCCTCTATGTTTAAGACCTAGTCTTATGATAGTACGGTTTTATGTGTTACATTTTAATAAGTAAGAAATATTTATAAGAAATTTATATTTGAAAATGGTTTTAAGTTTTAAAATAAAAATTGCAGGGCCGTATTTAAAAAAATAAATTTGATGATGATTTCTCGGAGACGAAACGTTGAATAAAAAATCTGTAAACACCAACTTGTAGATCTTAAAAAGTGTACGTGAGAAAGTGTTCTCTGTTTTTCAATATCTTCTCAAATAACGTCAGAAAAAAATAAAACCGAATTTGGCAAATTTCGGTTTTTTTCGAATATCTCCGGAACTAATCGGAATTTCCAAAATTTCAAAATGCAATTTAATTGAGCTCTAAAATGGGCAACTTTTTCCTAATCTAACACACGCTGTATCTCTTACGGTTTCCGATTTCCCCATGCTATCCCCTCCTTATCTTGGACACACTCTATATATATATATATATATATATATATATATATATATATATATATATATATATATATATATATATATATATATATATATGTAGTTATCACACCGATAACTGAAAAAATAATAATGGGCCGATTGTGATTAAATTTGGTCAATACCTTCCTTTTGCAAGTGGTGTGGACAAGTTCGTTAGCCAGGAAAATCGGCGCAGGTCTTTTCAAAAAAAATGTATATCACCGGAAATAAGAAAGTAAGGGCAACCAAAAACAGCCTGAAATTAATACGGGCTATGGAAAGAAAATATCTCAAAAAGAATGTTTTACACACCCTGAAGTTTTAGCTTCAACCGTCGTTGTCCTTCATTTTACTAAAATGTTTCCAGAAAATTCATTTCAAATAGACCCTTTCTCTGATGCTTTGGCAGTAGTCTTAGGTATAGAGTTTATCATTTAATGGTATATAATTTTTGTCGAATTTTCGTAAAAAAATCAATAGGGGTCAATATATCTGTTATTATACAAGCTACATCTTAAAAAATTAATTCCACAATCACAGGGCGGCGCATAAGTCGTTGGTGAAACAAATTTTCTTTTAGTGAATTTTTATTAAAAATTCTCTAGTATACAGGTATCGATGGTAGCACCTTTGCAAATGATCGCGAACTAGGAACCATAGAACCCATATCCGGGGCAAGTTTCAATTTTTATATGTTAGAAACTTGAGTTATTCAAATTTGAAGCATTTAATGAAAATTCACTACCATAACGCACTTGCTGCGTCCCGAACTTATTTTTAGTCGAACAGGTCTTATGCTATCGCATTTTCGGATTTTTCATCGAAACGTAATACATGTTTGTAAGAAAAAAAATTCAGAAAGCAGCAATGTGCGTTATGGTAGCGAATTTTGATTAAACGCTTCAAATTTGAATAGCTCAATTTGCTATTAACCTACAAGGTTGACCAAGAAACGAGTTGTTTCGGGAACACTCTAAGTGTATATTCGGAAATGTTGTACACTTTCAAACAATAAAGTTATTTTGATGAAACATTTTTTATTATATAAATCACACTGGTAACCACATTTGATGCCTGCTTTCTTAAAAAAACACACACATTTGCTATTAAAAAAACATTTTTATGAAAAATCACTACCATAACACACTTGCTGCGTCTAGACTTTATATATATATATATATATATATATATATATATATATATATATATATATATATATATATATATATATATATATATATATATATATATATATATATATATATATATGTGTGTATGTATCACACTGATAACTAAAAAAATAATGGGCCGATTTGGATAAAATTTGGCATGTGCCTTCCTTTTGTAAATGTATTGGACAGATTCCTTAGTCCGGGAAAATTTTCAGTTTTCATTCGAAAAACATTTTTATCTCAAAAAATGAAAAATCTATGATAACCAAGTTTGGTAGGTAGGTCTACGATATAAATATTAAACTACACACCAAAATTTAGATTTCTATGTTATAAGAAAAAAAAGTTATAATAAAATATTTTGCGCCAGATCATTTATATGAAAATTCACTACCGTAACGCACTTGCTGCGTCCAGGCTTTTTTCTTTTGATTTAGAAGTTAGACCTGATATAGTTTATATACATCCACGCAAACTAGCAGAAAAGACCGCAGTACGTGTGAGCGCAAGAAGACTATTCTAGGTAATTGGTGAGAGAGAGAGAGAGAGAGAGAGCACTTAATGGGTTAGTCAAAAGGTCGGAAGTACAGTCCGTGCGATATCCGCTCGGATAGGACTCCAAGAAAAAGATAAACCAATAAATTTATTTTGTGAGAACTACTACTATAACAATTTACCGCGGTTGGGGCGTTCCCTGAAGTTTTCCGCGTTATTTTCAGAATAATAAAATGTATACAATGTAAATACATATATATATATATATATATATATATATATATATATATATATATATATATATATATATATATATATATATAGGGTGCGGTATAGTTAATTAGACATTAGCTGAGGGGTGATAGCTGGCACAAAACACAAAAATAAAGCGATTGGGCTTATTATGCCTTAGTAAAATGTTACTCGTTTTCGTTTTACATTCCGTTTTTAAATAATTTTTCCCAAAACTGTTCTTTTAATTATCTTGAAAGTGGTTCAACATATTATTATGAAATGTTGTATGAGATTATTAGGATCATGCGTAATACGATGACTGTATCAATTTCACCACAGCCGCTTGGTGGCGCCACCGACAGCAACACTGGTTCATTTACATGGTCATAATTTTTTGTCCACCATGTATGCACATTTTCGAACAAAAATAAAAAAATCTCATTTAGTCTCACACAAAAAGGAATACTTTTTTGAAGTCAAAAATGTGTGGTAGCCTCAAAGTCACGTGCTTGGAGTAGACGATAGAATTTGTTAAAACTGTTAAGTACACTTGGAGAAACCAAATCGCCACAACACATCTTTTCAAAAAGACTTGAAGATCGTTTCACTAACAAAGTTAGCGTAATCAGAGGATGAAAGATCCTCAGCTAGTTAAAACTAAGCAACACCTTATATACTAACTCTTAGGTAAAGACCGAGACGCAGAGAAGGAGACAAAATCGCAGGCAAATTTTCTGTGGATTGTACTTTAATTGCCGGACGACGTTTTTGACCTGCCGTCATTACTTTACCTGCTCCAGTTTCGGCATATCTTCTACATCAAAGTAGTAAATCATTGGTGACGCTCGGTTTACGGAACTTCTCTTTTTTATTGTTGTAATATATATATATATATATATATATATATATATATATATATATATATATATATATATATATATATATATATATATATATATATATATATATATATATATATATATAATGACGGCGGGTCAAAAATGTCGTCCGGCAATTAAAGTACAATCCACAGAAAATTTGCCTGCGATTTTGTCTCCTTCTCTGCGTCTCGGTCTTTACCTAAGAGTTAGTATATAAGGTGTTGCTTAGTTTTAACTAGCTGAGGATCTTTCAGCCTCTGATTACGCTAACTTTGTTAGTGAAACGATCTTCAAGTCTTTTTGAAAAGATGTGTTGTGGCGATTTGGTTTCTCCAAGTGTACTTAACAATTTTAACAAATTCTATCGTCTACTCCAAGCACGTGACTTTGAGGCTACCACACATTTTTGACTTCAATGAAGTATTCCTTTTTTGTGAGACTAAATGATATTTTTTTTAATTTTTGTTCGAAAATGTGCATACATGGTGGACAAAAGATTATGACCATGTTAATGAACCAGTGTTGCTGTCGGTGGCGCCACCAAGCAGCTGTGGTGAAATTGATACCGTCATCGTATTACGCATCATCCTAATAATCTCATACAACATTTCATAATAATATGTTGAACCACTTTCAAGATAATTAAAAGCCTGGACGCAGCAAGTGCGTTATGGTAGTGAATTTTCATAGAAATGATCTGGCACAAAATATTTTATTATAACTTTTTTTTCTTGTAACATAGAAATCTAAATTTTGGTGTATAGTTTAATTTTTATATCGTAAACCTACCTACCAAATTTAGTTATCATAGATTTTTTATTTTTTAAGATAAAAATTTTTTTCAAATGAAAACTCAAATTTTTCTCGGAAAACCTCGTCCGATTTTTCTTGTTAACAAACTTATCAAAGCCATTTACAAAAGGAAGGTACGTGCCAAATTTTATTAAAATCGGATTATTACTTTTTGAGATATGAATTTTTTTCGAATGAAAAGTCAAAATTTTCTCGGAAAATCTCGTCCGATTTTCCTGACTAACAAACTTGTCAAAGCCATTTATAAAAGGAAGGTACATGCCAAATTTTATTAAAATCGGTTTATTACTTTTTGAGATATGAATTTTTTTCGAATGAAAACTCAAAATTTTCCCGGAAAACCTCGTCCGATTTTCCTGACTAACGAACTTATCCAAGCCATTTACAAAAGAAAGGTACATGCCAAATTTTATCAAAATCGGCCCATTATTTTTTGAGTTATCGGTGTGATACATATATATATATATATATATATATATATATATATATATATATATATATATATATATATATATATATATATATATATATATATATATATATATATATATATATATATATATATATATATATATATATATATATATATATATATATATATATATATAAACATAATAAAATTGAAACTGACCTAGGATATGGGTTCTAGGGGTCCTAGTTCGCGCTCATTTGCAAAAATTTTTTCAAAATTCAAAAGTCGGGATCTCCCCATTAGTGAATTTTTTCAACGAAAATTCACTAAAAGAACAGCTTTGGGAAAAATTATTTAAAAACGAAATGTAAAACGAAAACGTGTAACATTTTACTAAGGCATAATAAGCCCAATCGCTTTATCTTTGTGCCAGCTATCACCCCTCAGCTAATGTCCAATTAACTATACGGCACCCTATATATATATATATATATATATATATATATATATATATATATATATATATATATATATATATATATATATATATATATATATATATATATATGATTTACATTGTATACATTTTATTCAGGGAACGCCCCAACCGCGGTAAATTGTTATAGTAGTAGTTCTCATAAAATAAAGTTATTGGTTTATCTTTTTCTTGCAATTCTATCCGAGCGGATATCGCACTAAATGCTCTCTTTCTCTCGCACCAACAACTACCTGGAATAGTCTTCTTGCGCTCACACGTACTGCGGTCTTTTCTGCTAGTTTGCGTGGATGTATATAAACTATATCAGGTCTAACTTATAAATCAAAAGAAAAAAAGTCTGGACGCAGCAAGTACGTTATGGTAGTGAATTTTCATATAAATGATCTGGCGCAAAATATTTTATAATAACTTTTTTTCTCATAACATAGAAATCTAAATTTTGGTGCATAGTTTAATTTTTATATCGTAAACCTACCTACCAAACTTTGTTATCATAGCTTTTTCATTTTTTGAGATAAAAATGTTTTTCGAATGAAAACTGAAAATTTTCCCGATAAACCTCGTCCGTTTTTCCTGACTAAGGAATCTGTCCAATACATTTACAAAAGGAAGGTACATGCCAAATTTTATCAAAATCGGCCCATTATTTCTTGAGTTATCAGTATGATACGTACATATATATATATATATATATATATATATATATATATATATATATATATATATATATATATATATATATATATATATATATATAAACATATAAAAATTGAAACTGACCCCGGATATGGGTTCTAGGGGTCCTACTTCGCGCTCATTTGCAATTTTTTTTAAATTCAAAAGTCGGGTGCTCCCCATTAGTGAATTTTTTCTACGAAAATTCACTAAAAGACTACCATAAATAGCTAGTTAGCTATTAAAATTAGACTAGGTTTTTAAAATTAATTTTCTGCAAACATTTAAAGTGAATGAAGAAAAACAAAACATTTAGATCTTGTGATATTATGCAACACTTGTTATTCACAAACAGTATCTGCTAGAGAATATTTGTTTCAAGTCGGCAAATTTGACATTAAATTGTGACAAAACGCATAAAGGCATTAAGTACACTTGGAGAGCCCAAATCACCACAACACATTTTTTTAAAGACCTTAAATCGTTTCACTAACCACCTTAGCATCATCAGAGGAGGAAAAAATTCTAAACTTAGTTAAGAGATGTAAATGTATTTTTATGATACCTAGATAGACGATCAAAACCGAAGGTAAAATTGTAGTCGGAGACTCATCGTTTGTCTATTGTGGGGGTTGACGAACTACTTTAATCTCCTAGTTGACAAATTTATTAGCTTTTATCTAATTTGAATGATAATGGGCTTAACATGAAAGGTGCCGCGTTATTTAAGGAAACTTACGAAAGCTTTAGAAAGAGCTTGATCTATGAATTTACTATGTGAATACTGGGGCCTGTGATGACCAGCGACAACCACATCTGGCGACAAACCAATAACTGCCGGACATCTTTTTTAAAGAAAAAACGACCGTTTCGCACACAATGTTAACTTCAACAGGGGATGAATATTCTAACTCAACTTCTACATAAAAACAAGTATTTATATGTATTTCTTAGATACAAAAGAAAACGAAAGGGGATTTTGAAGCCGATAACACAATGTAGAGCCTAGTAACTAAAAATACCGGACGAGGTTATTGGCCATACTTGATTATTCTACCCGAGAGGCTAGGAGTGTTTGGCTGGCCAAATGTAAAGTGACAATAAACAGCTTGAAATCAAAGGTGCCGCACGGTTCAATTACGTTTTGTTCTTAATCGATCATAATATATATATATATATATATATATATATATATATATATATATATATATATATATATATATATATATATATATATATATATACATGTAGGCTTCCATAAGCGTCAAGCATAGTTTGATGTATAACATTTTTGACAAGTTTCAAATCTTCCTTGTCAATGTGGTGATAATTTTCACAAATATGCTGTGCAATACATCATTGGTCTGCCGTACCATATCGTAAATACATTTTTGCGTTATTGTAGCGTATTTATTTAAAAGTCTAATAAATTAATGTTCTATTATCATAGAAACATCAATGCTGGTGCCTGCATACGTTTCTATTAGAGCAACATGTGTAACACATACACACACTTCACCAAAATGGCTTCATTATTTTGGAATATATGAATTCTTTCCGGGAAAAAATGATTTGTAACAAACTAGTCAGATTGGACTGGTTAACGAACTCGTCTAAGAGATTTACAAAGAAAACATAGTTACCAAGTTTGATCTAAATCGGTTTATCATTTTTGAAGTTATCGCTCAAATACACACAAGCGCGCGCGCACGCATATGTACACACGGAATAAGAATTTGGTATTAATTTTTTATTCGCATTAAAGGCGGGACATCGTGCATTCCGTAAACATTAGTATTATAAGTAAAACAATTTGAGTTTAAAGTATTACAATAAAGTTAACTGGATTACATATATATATATATATATATATATATATATATATATATATATATATATATATATATATATATATATATATATATATATATATATATATATATATATATATATATATATATATATATATATATATATATATACACTTATCTTTGATATGTTAGAGCTAGAACGGTTGTAAGAGCACGGTTCATAAAACATTAAACCAACATAAAGCTTATCTACATTATAACCTTAATCTGGCAGTCATTTCACACAGTACATTTCTCTTTCACCAACTACCTATTCTTAGCGAACATTTTCTTTATATCAACCCCCTATTTGAATGTACTATACAATTTCTTTGCTTAAAAAATAATTAGCTGTGCGTGCTTATAGTAAATGTGTATCATGTATCGCTCTACCATTTAGGGGAAGTACGGCTGTGATGGCCCCCTTTTTTTTGATCACTTGTAACTTGCGTTAAATTTGTGATAATTAAGGTATATTTGCAGTTATATGTGTAATAAAGTGTTTACTAACTAATAATAAATAAATTATTTCTAAACATTTATGTAAACCGGGGAGAATTAAATTTATGTGAGTTGTGTGGTGTGCCATCATATCTGCACATGTTCAGATATGATGGCACACTAACAGCTTTCAATTAATTTAAATGATATGTTATTTGAAATTCATAATAAAACATTTTGTTAAAGTAAACCTGTTATATAATGTCATTTAAGGAAAAAATTCAGGAAATCATAAAAGTTATTGAAGATATAAAATCTGTTTTTGCACTAATATATTAAGAATACAATAAATAAACTGTCATTATGATATACTCGTCGAAAAAAATTAAATAATTTTCATATAAAACAATGTAATTTAAAATCATTGAAAACGGTAGGGAATTTAGTCACTGCATAATTCACAGATGAACATCTTAGTTTTTCTGTCGATACCTGCACATGCATTGTGGCACCACTTCTTGCAATGTTGGCACTGGATCCAGGGTTCCTTTGGCCTGGATAATGAAAATAAAGAATTGCAATATATGCAACCCACATCATCCTCTTCCTCGTCTGCTGGGAAAGGTTCTTCTGGTTCATCATCATCTTCCTGTATTTTCAACACTTTCTTTGCAGAGCGAGCAGCTTTTCGTTGTTCAACGATTTTCTTCTCATCGTGTCTTGCTTTTGCCATATCAATGTCAGGTGTTGTATTTAATACTCCTACCTCGCCGCCTTTTCTTTTTCGCTTTTGTCGAGAAGTTACTTGCGGAACAGGAGATATTTGTGATATTAGAACTGAACAATTAACATCTTCCTGTATATCACCTTCAGTTGTAGTTTTAGGTAACTCTTCATCTCTTTGAAAAGATTGTTCATCTTCAGCATGGTTAACTTGATTATTGCATGAAGTAGACGCTTTGGATTGTAGTAATGTTACTTCTTGCACTGAAGACTGTGATGGTTCTCCTGAAGTAGATGATAAATTGTCTTCTGCCACATTGGTTGTTTCTGAAGGAAGGAATTGCCAGTCAGGGAATATATCTTCATTAAATGGGCATATCCCTGTTTTTCGAAAGCCATTAACAGCATTGGCGACGGTAGCAGCTTGAGTATAGGCTTCTGCGAATAAGTGACCAACTTGAAAGTGAGTTACTGTTCGACCAGGATGAGTATGTAGCCACCTTCTAAGAGCCTGATTATAGTAAGTAGTTAGAGGGCCATAGAAGCTAACATCTAATGGCTGCACCCTATGGGTGCAGTGTGGTGGAAAGCAAAACAAAATTATATTATTTTGCTTTGCGAACTCTAGCACGTCTAGGTGTTTGTGGCTGGAATGGCCATCGAGAAGTAATAGAATCTTCTTTTCAGCTGAGGGTTTTGCAAATTTAATAAAATGTTTTAGCCAAAAAAAGAAAACTTGCCCAGTCATCCAACCACTTTCTTGAGGGAATCCAACGCACCCTGGGGGCGCATTATCCAACAACTCCTGTTTCATGTTTTTTCTCGGGAAAATTATAGCAGGAGGTATGTAATTTCCAAGGGCATTGATGGAGCATACAACAGTAAAATGTTGTCCTCTTTCTGCACTCGTTACCGACCCTACTTGTTTTCGTCCTTTTGAGGCCAAAATTTTATCCGTTCTTGATTGTACGGTCGATAATCCCGATTCATCCATATTATAAATCTGGTCAGGCTCAAACTTGTATTGATCTATAATAATTTTAAGGGTAGTAAAATACTTGCTTATTGTAACTTTATTAAAGGCTTGCGCCCGCGCTAGTGATGTGGCCTCAGGCTGCCTTAAACTAATCGACGGATTCCTTTTTACAAAAGCATGAAACCAGTCCCATCCAGCCATTCGCTTTTCTTGGTTAAAACTGTGTTTGCATTTCATCTTTTCAGCTAATTCAAATGCCAGTTTTCTTAAATCAGAACACGTCAAGCCAAAAAATCTAGATTCCAACGATTTTACGTGATTAACTAGTTGCATTTCAACTTCATCGGAGAAAACTTTAACACTTCCGCCTAAAAAACCCTTTTTGCTACCACGTAATACTTTATTTTTGTCCTCTGCTCTTCGCCTTAGAGTACTTTTCGGTACATTAAATGTTTTGGAAGCCAATTTCCATCCCATTTCTTTAGACCGGACAGCTTTGATTGCTTGGTTCATATTCTCCTCAGACCAGCTCTGCCTATCAATTTTTTGCTTTTTGTTGTTCATGATTTCAAGAGGGGGGGGGGGGGTTAATGGCTGCAATACAACGATAATATCTTTTACTAAGCGAATTATATTTAATCAATAATGTTGATGGTTTGGCTATGATGGCACACTATGCCATCATAACCAATTATTGGTGTGCCATCATAGCCGAAATCCCTTTACTTTAGAAAATTGAATAGAGAACGGCAACCGTGTAAATAAATAACGTGCAAACATGCCACATTATAGGTTAGGCACAACGAAACAATTTAGTAGCTATAAAAGTATTTTACCTTTAAATTTAAGTGAATTATTAGTCATACTAGAACATACAAAAATGAACTTGAAGCTTACCAAAATATATTTTTTATTGTATAAAGTTTATGAGTTAAACTATGATGATTAAAATTACGCGGCGCAGCTTTCGCATCACACTACTCAAGTACAGTACACGTTTGTATCGCTGGCTGCATAAGAAGTGGTGAATATCAGAGGTGTGCCAACATAGCCGGTGTGCCATCACAGCCGTACTTCCCCTATATGTTCCATACCGTACGATCGTTATAATTCTAATAGCATGCATACGTATAGGGACAAAAGATACAGCGTTACAGCTACTCGTACTAATATATGTGTGTGTGTGTGTGTGTGTGGATCTGTGTTTCAGTGCCTGCTGGTAAAGCGGGTAAACAATTTGCGAAAAACTTTTTTTAGTTAAAATTATTATTATATATTAATATGCTTGTAGGTGCTGTAAACAGCCGAAATGTTTTTTATGGAAGGAGTGAAAAACTGCATTTTATAGAAAAAGAAAGCAATTACTATTGAAGATGTACTTGGAAGGGAAGTTGCGTCTAACAATAAAGTCATCAACTTAATATATTTTGAATACATCGTTTTTTAAGTTTCCTATGTTATTGAACTGTAAACAAACAAAAAAATATTAAAAGGCGTTCAACTTAAAATAATGAGGTTGGTAACATTTAGTTCACTCTGCATAAATCACAGATACCATTCTCTGTTTTTTCTGTCACTGTGACTCCTGTTTCTATTTCTTTCTTTGTTCTCAAACACTTTAAGTGTAAAAGCCGGTGGCAGGAAGAACATTTAAAATAATCTGTTTCAGTGTCGTCGATGTTAGCACAGCAAAAGAGACATTTCCACTTCATATCATCGCTGTTTGTCAAAAGAAGCCATTGAAGTTTTCGCCGGTATTTATTTATATCGACAAAATTTGTAATAGCTTCCTTGCAAACTAATTTACTGAAGAAATAAATAATGTACACGCCGCAATTATAACCATCTGTTTGTAGGACATGTTCAATAAAGTTACATTTCCATCCCACCTCCTTGATTTCTTTTAAGTGAAGAAATTTTAAAAATTTTATGAGGTAAAAATTAGAAGAGAATGTTTCCTTTCCGAATGGATCTAACAAAAGAAGCGTCTTCTTTTCTAAGTTCACAGAAATTAATACAAAATGTGAGTTTAAAAGGACAGGCATGATTACACTAGTTTGGTTTAAGTTTATACTTTTTGCAAAGCTGGCGTCATATACGTCATCCCCAAAAATAATGGATGACTTTGATACTGAAATTACTTGATAAGAGTTGATTGGTTGGTTTAAAATATGAAGACAATGGTCAACAACAAAATTACTTAACCACTGGCCTGGATTTAAAGTTACGTAATCCTCAACAAATAATTGTTTTAACGAAGTTGTTACATTATCTACCTCGGTTATTATGTAACCTCTGTGATTATCTAATTGTTTATAAAAGTCCACATCAGCAACCAAACCATTTGACAAGAAGGCTAGATCTTTTTGTGTTCGCCATTTTCTGTCATTGAAACTTAAACATTTTCCAGGCAAAAGCAATTCGGGAAGCATATAAAAGTAATAAAAACATTTAAGTTTCTCCACCATAACATTCCAAAACTGCTTGGAGCGTGCAATTCTCAAAACTTTTATCCCTTCAAAAGTATATATAACAAGGTCACACCATTCTCTGTTTGTTATTTCTAAAGCGCCTTGTATCTGATAATTGTAATCATGGTTGACAGAAAGTTTACTTTGATCACACGTTAAAAAGTCAAATTTAAATTGTGAGGGCAATGTATGCCTTGCGTTAAATGGACATTTGACTTCTAGAATTCCATTTTCGCCAATAAGGCCATCAGGAGAAGCTGCTATAAATGGAAAATCTCTATGTACTTGCAAACCAGAGGATCTGTATTCTTCTGAGCAATTTTCCTGTTGTAAATATTTTTCTTTAGCAACTATTTCGTATCGCAGTCCGTGTGAGATGGCTGGTGTTTTAATTGGTTTTTGCTGGATTATTGATTTAACTATATTCTTGTAAGACCTACTATCTCTCACTTTGCATACGCGTCCAAAGTAAGAAGAAGTGATTCTTTTTTTTCGTTCTTCAACCCAGTATATTGATTTTCTCTGTAATTTTGTATTCGTTTCCAGCTGTTTCATTTCTTTGTCGTTTAATGTAAGTGATTTCAAATACATCACACTTTTGCATCTTAATTCTTCATTTCTTATTATACTTAACTTTTCAGGCAGAATTTTGCAAAATTTGCATGTGAATTCATCTTTAAAATCAGGCGTTTCATTTTGATTAACTTCGCACATTTGATGTACCCACTTGCCGCATTTATCACAAGCGACAAAATTAATTTTCTCCTCTGTTGCTCCATGGCCGCAATAAACGCACTGCGTTAATTCATTGTCGTCTTCTGGAAAGATAATGTCGTTAATCTCACTCTTTTCTGGCACCTTTCCTTTCAGGTATCTCGCATCAAAATGTGTACCCGTCGCTCTTTTTTTCTTACACCATTCTTCCTGAGACTGCTTTTCACCCGTTTCATCTCTTACAAGCTTTTTAATTTTCGTCAATCCACTTTTCTTAATGCTCAACTTGCACTCGGTATGTATGGATAATATATCTTTTCGAATAGTTCTTATAAAATGGCTACTTTTTAGATTTTTCTTTCCGCTCATGGTGATGTTTTTCAATTGCCCAAAGTAATTTTCCACACACGAATTGCTTAAAGGACCCTGGTTTCCCACTAACAATTCAGAGTTCCATAAAGGAGTCAATGGTATATATTTATTTAATATGATACAAAACAATTCAGGATTATAATAAGGATTGTCCTTGCATTCTTCAACGTCCAAAATTATAGTTTGAATTAATGTACTATATTTTTTATAATATGGACTCGACTTCATAATTCCTTCCGAAAAGCTTAACGGTAGCTCACCTAAAACATTTTTGGTGTCAGTTGATGACATCATATCTTTGATCACTTTTTCTGTAAGTAAAATTTTTAGGGAAGACAATGCCTGTTTAACTTGTGTGCTGTAATACACAGCGTTCATCAGTATGAAGCACTGGGTTATAAATATATCAAAAATAGTACTATCCATAATCTTCATCGCTGACGCTAGTAAATCCTTAAAAAAATTTGTTTGGTTCTCGTTCTTTGTTACTTTATCCACATCGTTTGAGACCATTTTCATGAAATGAGCGCAGCAAAGGTGTATGCTTATCAACTTGTCCGTATCTGATGAGTAGCATTTTTCTAAATATTGTAATAAGGAACACATGTTAAGAGCTTTACACATTGCATGTATGTTTGCAAACGAAAAGTCTGTAACAATCTTTGAAAATGCAGGCCAGTAATCTTGGGTTTCACAAAAATATCTAAAATCGTGAAGTAACTTAAAAATTGTATTTGAATCGTGACAAGATGATAGCATTGAGAATACGGGACAAATTCTTTGTAGTTTTGAAATGCGAATTACGCCGGTGTAAAAAAATGTCTTTTTACAGTTGCTTAAAGGAGGGTTTCTAACGACACCCCCGGTTGCGTCAAAATACACGACTGGTAATCCATTTTCTTTACATTCAATTTTTAATATGTCTACCTGTTCTCTACTGTACAGCTTTATATTAAATGGTACACTAACTTCTTTGATAAATTCTGTGTGGTCCTGTAACATTAAAATTACATCTAACACATCATTTTTGTCGCGATCCAAATGACAAGAAGCTTCAGACTTGATTCTTCTTATTACAGAATCGGATTTTATTTGCTGAAGGTTTTTTCCATGTTCTAAAATATGTTGATTAGTGGAAAGTATGCAATCTTTTTTATAAACTGAAGGTTTCACATTTAAAACCTTAATTTTAGTTATTGTTCTTTCCAAACCAGAAACAAACTGTGTTAAATAATAAGGGTGATTGAAGTCTAAAGATGAGCTGAAAACGTCAGCATGCTTGTTACAAATAATAACTTTAAACTTTTTACATCTGTAATTATTGTGTTTACAAGCAGCAAATATAACAATTTCATTAGTTTTTTTGAAATATCTCACGTATTTAAATACAATTAAGCATACATTATTAACATACTTTTTTATCCTGTTTTTAATATAATATGGATAATAAGTTGAATTCAGCTTTTCACCATCGCAAATGAGATTCCAAATATTTTCTTGAATTTCAAATGATCCTTCAAGAAAATTGCAGTCCTTATGTGTAATATCCTTTCCAATTTCTGAACAGTGTTTCGAACCTAGCGGTAAGACAACGTCCGATATTTTTGGGGTTGACAAATTAATCATTTCTTGGGGTATGTCAAAAGTATTTGGTGTTACATCAATTTCTGTAATAGGATGCTGGTTTTCCATATAGCTTTTTTCTAAGTAAATTGGTGTTATAGCTTTTTCTGTCACATGTCTAGGGCAACTTTCTTTTATTAACAGAGGTTCGACTTCGTTCATTGTCAAAACAGTAACTTTATTTAAAAGCGGAGGAAATTGCGAAATACTGTCAAAGTTGTCATTTTCAATTATCATGCTGGTCACAGTGGTTCCAACCTGTATAAGATCATCTTTGCTTTGCGCAACAGAAACCTTGCCGAATGCAGAATCAGGCAAATGTTTATTGTCTTCAGGGATTTCTACAAGCTGTTCGATAATATCACTACTTATAATAAATGGTTTATATGTATGTAAGAATTTTTTTTCCAATGACACGTCTTGATGCATACACTTTCTACCTTTCTGACAGGTGAAGGTTCAACTTCGTCATTTACAAATAAACACGGTTTTGATACCAAAGGCAATGAGGGTGTTGATTTGTAATATTCACCTTCATTGGTTGCAGATATTTTACCTTTATTTTGGTAATAACTATTATATATTAATTTTCTATTTTTTAATGAATTTTTAAGCGCGAGTTCTTTGCATATCTTACTGTACACAGAGGATGGTTTTCTCCAGTTCCCCAGAGTTGGCACATTGCATTTACCTACAGCTAATTGTAATTTAGTAATATCTATCTTACATAGATCTGATTTTTCATCAGTTGACCTCTCCAAATACATATTGTGATACAACCTTTTAAAATCACTTCTTTTGTTTATAATGTCGGCAATAACGCTTTGAAATTTATATTTTGTGTGTGGAAGTAAGTTACTTATTTTATCGCAAATAGATTTGTCAACTTTTGATTCAAAATTAAAATAGGGTAAAATGTCATGTAGCTCTGTGGCAATTATTTTATAGGCTTTCTCTTTCGAAATATATATATTAGACATTATACCTGCAAGATAAAATAATTACCTACAATCTAAAGGGTTTAATGTGGAAAACTATTTTTGTGAATTATTTTTTACCAACTAATTTACGTCAAATTAGAGGAACAGCCAAATCGAATGGAATTTTCAAAGTTAATAATAAACTGTAGTTGATGGCGATCCAATAAAAAATATATAAAATTTTTAGACACAGACACACACCACACACACACAGATGTGTATATGTTATAATAAACCAAAAGAAATATATTATTAAATAAAACAATAATTATTAAATAAGCTCAAAGCTTGAAATCAGGTTAAAAAGTAATTTAAAAAAAACAACAAATTCGACAATTCACCTTAGCAGACCCTTAAATCAAACTTGCTGGTGTTGACAATTTGTAACTTATGGCACTCTTAAAGACACTACACACAAAACTATTTTTAAACCGACGATGCTTTCTATCGAAAATTCAAATAGCAACTGAAGCAAATATCCAAAGTAATAACTGAAGAGCTAGTAAAGTAAAAGGATGGCAAATAGTTTAAAAACCTAACTTAGACTGGGATTTTCAGACTCCCAAGTACTTAGTATTGCAAATCTACAAAGGATACCGACACAATTTATCAAAAGGCAGGTATGTGAGTTTATCAACAAATGCAAATAGAATTTGTTCCAAAGCCAAGTGTCGTGTACCCAAAACTAGCTATACAGGTTGTATCAGAAAAGTTTGGTCACAGCAAGTGTCTTATGGCAGCGAATTATCATAGAATTTTTTAATGCTTATAACTAAATTTCCATGAACCCAAAAAGCTCTATCTTGGTAAAGTGGAACGCAGGAATTGGTGTTTGTGAAATAAGCATAATGGCTGTGATTTTGGTCCTAAAAAATTTATTGGTAAAATAACATTCGTAAAAACATTAACATTCCGATGGATCTTAATTTTACGGCGAAACTCGGGCTGAACCACAATCACCGACTCGTCGTTTCGTAGAAAACTGTCAGACGCAACTACACGGTGTTTAAGCGTCCATGGATCCATGTTGTCGATTAAAGGCAAAATGCTATGAACTATAAAATGAACAAAGAAATATAATGCTACCTCCGGCATGACCCTTCCTTCCCCAATGGACGAGTTCTGATAATTCCATGAGCGAATTCTTAGCATTCTCAGTACTATCTTTAATGTATTTCTTATTATATAATTATTATCATAATTATGCCAGTGGTAAACATGCAGGGTAATATTTAATTTATTTTAAATCAACAAATATAAGTACTATCTTCACCCGTTATCAACTCCAAGTTCTAAAAGATTTGGTTCAGAAGACTAAAAACGTTAAAAATATTTTTAGCTGTACCTGGTATAGACAACCGACAAAGGATACTCAATAATTGTAAGAACAGAGAAAAATGTGACAAAATACTTTACACTGGAAATACCAACCCTCAGTTATAAATAAAGGATTAAATACATGCATATTCTATCAAAATAAATTTAGAAACGACAACTAATCGTATTAAAACAAGATTAAAGTGTGAAGCAATAAAATTCATATATATATATATATATATATATATATATATATATATATATATATATATATATATATATATATATATATATATATATATATATATATATATATATACAGGCTGTCCCACGTCGAGAAATGTATTAGATTATTTCCGCAAATATACATTTTTGAGCGCTGAAAAGTTGTATACGGGGGTTCCCGAAGAAGATCTATTTAATGGAAATAATTTACAAAATGGCGGATTTTCGCTTACGCTTAAATAAAACACCATGTATATTATTGCATTTTTAGAATACTCATCTAATTTTGGGTTTAAAAGTATTAGGGTATGCTCTCACTATGTTCAACTGTTTACGAGTTATGTCAATTTATTTTGGAATTCTGTTCAAGGGGCGGCTGACTTAATGAAGCTTATTTCTTGTCGTGTTAGGATCCTGAAAATTCTTTAATTTGTCAGGCACGTTCCAAGGCCACTAAGCTTCGACTCGATTGTAAGGAAAAATTCTTTCATATACAGGATGTTTTGTAGGATGTATTAGAATTTGGTGTGCTTTAAACTAGAATAACTCATTTACTATTATAACTATAACTATATTATAAATCGCATAACTATAACTATATTATAAATCGCATAACTATAACTATATTATAAATCGCCTCGTAAGAAAATAATATTTTGTACGTAGATGAGCAATAATATAGAGAATATTATGGTAGTAATGAAATTTTGGCTAAACATTTTCTTAATTAGGTTTTAGTCTAGCGACTAAAATTTTAACGTTTAAATTCAGATAAACAGCATGCAGACGGCTCGTAAGAAAAGAATATTTTGTACGTAGATGAGCAATAATATAGACAATATTATGGTAGTAATGAAATTTTGGCTAAACATTTTCTTAATTAGGTTTTAGGCCAGCGACTAAAATTTTAAAGTTTAAATTCAGATAAACAGCATGTAGACGGCTCGTAAGAAAATAATATTTTGTACGTAGATGAGCAATAATATAGACAATATTATGGTACTAATGAAATTTTGGCTAAACATTTTCTTAATTAGGTTTTAGGCCAGCGACTAAAATTTTAAAGTTTAAATTCCGAAAAACAGCATGTAGACGGCTCGTAAGAAAATAATATTTTGTACGTAGATGAGCAATAATATAGACAATCTTATGGTAGTAATGAAATTTTGGCTAAACATTTTCTTAATTAGGTTTTAGGCCAGCGACTAAAATTTTAAAGTTTAAATTCAAATAAACAGCATGTAGACGGCTCGTAAGAAAATAATATTTTGTACGTAGATGAGCAATAATATAAACAATATTATGGTACTAATGAAATTTTGGCTAAACATTTTCTTAATTAGGTTTTAGGCCAGCGACTAAAATTTTAAAATTTAAATTCAGATAAACAGCATGTAGACGGCTCGTAAGAAAATAATATTTTGTACGTAGATGAGCAATAATACAAACAATATTATGGTGGTAATGAAATTTTGGCTAAACATTTTCTTAATTAGGTTTTAGGCCAGCGACTAAAATTTTAAAGTTTAAATTCAGATAAACCGCATGTAGACGGCTCGTAAGAAAATAATATTTTGTACGTAGATGAGCAATAATATAGACAATCTTATGGTACTAATGAAATTTTGGCTAAACATTTTCTTAATTAGGTTTTAGGCCAGCGACTAAAATTTTAAAATTTAAATTCAGATAAACAGCATGTAGACGGCTCGTAAGGAAATAATATTTTGTACGTAGATGAGCAATAATACAAACAATATTATGGTAGTAATGAAATTTTGGCTAAACATTTTCTTAATTAGGTTTTAGGCCAGCGACTAAAATTTTAAAGTTTAAATTCAGATAAACCGCATGTAGACGGCTCGTAAGAAAATAATATTTTGTACGTAGATGAGCAATAATATAGACAATATTATGGTAGTAATGAAATTTTGGCTAAACATTTTCTTAATTAGGTTTTAGGCCAGCGACTAAAATTTTAAAGTTTAAATTCAGATAAACCGCATGTAGACGGCTCGTAAGAAAATAATATTTTGTACGTAGATGAGCAATAATATAGACAATATTATGGTGGTAATGAAATTTTGGCTAAACATTTTCTTAATTAGGTTTTAGGCCAGCGACTAAAATTTTAAAGTTTAAATTCAGATAAACCGCATGTAGACGGCTCGTAAGAAAATAATATTTTGTACGTAGATGAGCAATAATATAGACAATATTATGGTAGTAATGAAATTTTGGCTAAACATTTTCTTAATTAGGTTTTAGGCCAGCGACTAAAATTTTAAAGTTTAAATTCAGATAAACCGCATGTAGACGGCTCGTAAGAAAATAATATTTTGTACGTAGATGAGCAATAATATAGACAATCTTATGGTACTAATGAAATTTTGGCTAAACATTTTCTTAATTAGGTTTTAGGCCAGCGACTAAAATTTTAAAGTTTAAATTCCGAAAAACAGCATGTAGACGGCTCGTAAGAAAATAATATTTTGTACGTAGATGAGCAATAATATAGACAATCTTATGGTACTAATGAAATTTTGGCTAAACATTTTCTTAATTAGGTTTTAGGCCAGCGACTAAAATTTTAAAATTTAAATTCAGATAAACAGCATGTAGACGGCTCGTAAGAAAATAATATTTTGTACGTAGATGAGCAATAATACAAACAATATTATGGTAGTAATGAAATTTTGGCTAAACATTTTCTTAATTAGGTTTTAGGCCAGCGACTAAAATTTTAAAGTTTAAATTCAGATAAACCGCATGTAGACGGCTCGTAAGAAAATAATATTTTGTACGTAGATGAGCAATAATATAGACAATATTATGGTAGTAATGAAATTTTGGCTAAACATTTTCTTAATTAGGTTTTAGGCCAGCGACTAAAATTTTAAAGTTTAAATTCAGATAAACCGCATGTAGACGGCTCGTAAGAAAATAATATTTTGTACGTAGATGAGCAATAATATAGACAATATTATGGTGGTAATGAAATTTTAGCTAAACATTTTCTTAATTAGGTTTTAGGCCAGCGACTAAAATTTTAAAGTTTAAATTCAGATAAACCGCATGTAGACGGCTCGTAAGAAAATAATATTTTGTACGTAGATGAGCAATAATATAGACAATCTTATGGTACTAATAAAATTTTGGCTAAACATTTTCTTAATTAGGTTTTAGGCCAGCGACTAAAATTTTAAAGTTTAAATTCCGAAAAACAGCATGTAGACGGCTCGTAAGAAAATAATATTTTGTACGTAGATGAGCAATAATATAGACAATCTTATGGTACTAATGAAATTTTGGCTAAACATTTTCTTAATTAGGTTTTAGGCCAGCGACTAAAATTTTAAAATTTAAATTCAGATAAACAGCATGTAGACGGCTCGTAAGAAAATAATATTTTGTACGTAGATGAGCAATAATATAGACAATCTTATGGTACTAATGAAATTTTGGCTAAACATTTTCTTAATTAGGTTTTAGGCCAGCGACTAAAATTTTAAAGTTTAAATTCCGAAAAACAGCATGTAGACGGCTCGTAAGAAAATAATATTTTGTACGTAGATGAGCAATAATATAGACAATCTTATGGTACTAATGAAATTTTGGCTAAACATTTTCTTAATTAGGTTTTAGGCCAGCGACTAAAATTTTAAAATTTAAATTCAGATAAACAGCATGTAGACGGCTCGTAAGAAAATAATATTTTGTACGTAGATGAGCAATAATACAAACAATATTATGGTAGTAATGAAATTTTGGCTAAACATTTTCTTAATTAGGTTTTAGGCCAGCGACTAAAATTTTAAAGTTTAAATTCAGATAAACCGCATGTAGACGGCTCGTAAGAAAATAATATTTTGTACGTAGATGAGCAATAATATAGACAATATTATGGTAGTAATGAAATTTTGGCTAAACATTTTCTTAATTAGGTTTTAGGCCAGCGACTAAAATTTTAAAGTTTAAATTCAGATAAACCGCATGTAGACGGCTCGTAACAAAATAATATTTTGTACGTAGATGAGCAATAATATAGACAATATTATGGTGGTAATGAAATTTTGGCTAAACATTTTCTTAATTAGGTTTTAGGCCAGCGACTAAAATTTTAAAGTTTAAATTCAGATAAACCGCATGTAGACGGCTCGTAAGAAAATAATATTTTGTACGTAGATGAGCAATAATATAGACAATATTATGGTAGTAATGAAATTTTGGCTAAACATTTTCTTAATTAGGTTTTAGGCCAGCGACTAAAATTTTAAAGTTTAAATTCAGATAAACCGCATGTAGACGGCTCGTAAGAAAATAATATTTTGTACGTAGATGAGCAATAATATAGACAATATTATGGTGGTAATGAAATTTTGGCTAAACATTTTCTTAATTAGGTTTTAGGCCAGCGACTAAAATTTTAAAGTTTAAATTCAGATAAACCGCATGTAGACGGCTCGTAAGAAAATAATATTTTGTACGTAGATGAGCAATAATATAGACAATATTATGGTACTAATGAAATTTTGGCTAAACATTTTCTTAATTAGGTTTTAGGCCAGCGACTAAAATTTTAAAGTTTAAATTCAGATAAACCGCATGTAGACGGCTCGTAAGAAAATAATATTTTGTACGTAGATGAGCAATAATATAGACAATATTATGGTAGTAATGAAATTTTGGCTAAACATTTTCTTAATTAGGTTTTAGGCCAGCGACTAAAATTTTAAAATTTAAATTCAGATAAACAGCATTTAGACGGCTCGTAAGAAAATAATATTTTGTACGTAGATGAGCAATAATATAGACAATATTATGGTACTAATGAAATTTTGGCTAAACATTTTCTTAATTAGGTTTTAGGCCAGCGACTAAAATTTTAAAATTTAAATTCAGATAAACCGCATGTAGACGGCTCGTAAGAAAATAATATTTTGTACGTAGATGAGCAATAATATAGACAATATTATGGTAGTAATGAAATTTTGGCTAAACATTTTCTTAATTAGGTTTTAGGCCAGCGACTAAAATTTTAAAGTTTAAATTCAGATAAACCGCATATAGACGGCTCGTAAGAAAATAATATTTTGTACGTAGATGAGCAATAATATAGACAATATTATGGTGGTAATGAAATTTTGGCTAAACATTTTCTTAATTAGGTTTTAGGCCAGCGACTAAAATTTTAAAGTTTAAATTCAGATAAACCGCATGTAGACGGCTCGTAAGAAAATAATATTTTGTACGTAGATGAGCAATAATATAGACAATATTATGGTAGTAATGAAATTTTGGCTAAACATTTTCTTAATTAGGTTTTAGGCCAGCGACTAAAATTTTAAAGTTTAAATTCAGATAAACCGCATGTAGACGGCTCGTAAGAAAATAATATTTTGTACGTAGATGAGCAATAATATAGACAATATTATGGTGGTAATGAAATTTTGGCTAAACATTTTCTTAATTAGGTTTTAGGCCAGCGACTAAAATTTTAAAGTTTAAATTCAGATAAACCGCATGTAGACGGCTCGTAAGAAAATAATATTTTGTACGTAGATGAGCAATAATATAGACAATCTTATGGTACTAATGAAATTTTGGCTAAACATTTTCTTAATTAGGTTTTAGGCCAGCGACTAAAATTTTAAAATTTAAATTCAGATAAACAGCATGTAGACGGCTCGTAAGAAAATAATATTTTGTACGTAGATGAGCAATAATACAAACAATATTATGGTAGTAATGAAATTTTGGCTAAACATTTTCTTAATTAGGTTTTAGGCCAGCGACTAAAATTTTAAAGTTTAAATTCAGATAAACCGCATGTAGACGGCTCGTAAGAAAATAATATTTTGTACGTAGATGAGCAATAATATAGACAATATTATGGTAGTAATGAAATTTTGGCTAAACATTTTCTTAATTAGGTTTTAGGCCAGCGACTAAAATTTTAAAGTTTAAATTCAGATAAACCGCATGTAGACGGCTCGTAAGAAAATAATATTTTGTACGTAGATGAGCAATAATATAGACAATATTATGGTGGTAATGAAATTTTGGCTAAACATTTTCTTAATTAGGTTTTAGGCCAGCGACTAAAATTTTAAAGTTTAAATTCAGATAAACCGCATGTAGACGGCTCGTAAGAAAATAATATTTTGTACGTAGATGAGCAATAATATAGACAATCTTATGGTACTAATGAAATTTTGGCTAAACATTTTCTTAATTAGGTTTTAGGCCAGCGACTAAAATTTTAAAGTTTAAATTCCGAAAAACAGCATGTAGACGGCTCGTAAGAAAATAATATTTTGTACGTAGATGAGCAGTAATATAGACAATATTATGGTAGTAATGAAATTTTGGCTAAACATTTTCTTAATTAGGTTTTAGGCCAGCGACTAAAATTTTAAAGTTTAAATTCAGATAAACCGCATGTAGACGGCTCGTAAGAAAATAATATTTTGTACGTAGATGAGCAATAATATAGACAATATTATGGTGGTAATGAAATTTTGGCTAAACATTTTCTTAATTAGGTTTTAGGCCAGCGACTAAAATTTTAAAGTTTAAATTCAGATAAACCGCATGTAGACGGCTCGTAAGAAAATAATATTTTGTACGTAGATGAGCAATAATATAGACAATATTATGGTAGTAATGAAATTTTGGCTAAACATTTTCTTAATTAGGTTTTAGGCCAGCGACTAAAATTTTAAAGTTTAAATTCAGATAAACCGCATGTAGACGGCTCGTAAGAAAATAATATTTTGTACGTAGATGAGCAATAATATAGACAATCTTATGGTACTAATAAAATTTTGGCTAAACATTTTCTTAATTAGGTTTTAGGCCAGCGACTAAAATTTTAAAGTTTAAATTCCGAAAAACAGCATGTAGACGGCTCGTAAGAAAATAATATTTTGTACGTAGATGAGCAATAATATAGACAATCTTATGGTACTAATGAAATTTTGGCTAAACATTTTCTTAATTAGGTTTTAGGCCAGCGACTAAAATTTTAAAATTTAAATTCAGATAAACAGCATGTAGACGGCTCGTAAGAAAATAATATTTTGTACGTAGATGAGCAATAATATAGACAATCTTATGGTACTAATGAAATTTTGGCTAAACATTTTCTTAATTAGGTTTTAGGCCAGCGACTAAAATTTTAAAGTTTAAATTCCGAAAAACAGCATGTAGACGGCTCGTAAGAAAATAATATTTTGTACGTAGATGAGCAATAATATAGACAATCTTATGGTACTAATGAAATTTTGGCTAAACATTTTCTTAATTAGGTTTTAGGCCAGCGACTAAAATTTTAAAATTTAAATTCAGATAAACAGCATGTAGACGGCTCGTAAGAAAATAATATTTTGTACGTAGATGAGCAATAATACAAACAATATTATGGTAGTAATGAAATTTTGGCTAAACATTTTCTTAATTAGGTTTTAGGCCAGCGACTAAAATTTTAAAATTTAAATTCAGATAAACAGCATTTAGACGGCTCGTAAGAAAATAATATTTTGTACGTAGATGAGCAATAATATAGACAATATTATGGTACTAATGAAATTTTGGCTAAACATTTTCTTAATTAGGTTTTAGGCCAGCGACTAAAATTTTAAAATTTAAATTCAGATAAACAGCATGTAGACGGCTCGTAAGAAAATAATATTTTGTACGTAGATGAGCAATAATATAGACAATATTATGGTACTAATGAAATTTTGGCTAAACATTTTCTTAATTAGGTTTTAGGCCAGCGACTAAAATTTTAAAGTTTAAATTCAGATAAACCGCATGTAGACGGCTCGTAAGAAAATAATATTTTGTACCTAGATGAGCAATAATATAGGTAATATTATGGTAGTAATGAAATTTTGGCTAAACATTTTCTTCATTAGGTTTTAGGCCAGCGACTAAAATTTTAAAGTTTAAATTCAGATAAACCGCATGTAGACGGCTCGTAAGAAAATAATATTTTGTACCTAGATGAGCAATAATATAGACAATATTATGGTACTAATGAAATTTTGGCTAAACATTTTCTTAATTAGGTTTTAGGCCAGCGACTAAAATTTTAAAGTTTAAATTCCGAAAAACAGCATGTAGACGGCTCGTAAGAAAATAATATTTTGTACGTAGATGAGCAATAATATAGACAATATTATGGTAGTAATGAAATTTTGGCTAAACATTTTCTTAATTAGGTTTTAGGCCAGCGACTAAAATTTTAAAGTTTAAATTCAGATAAACCGCATGTAGACGGCTCGTAAGAAAATAATATTTTGTACGTAGATGAGCAATAATATAGACAATATTATGGTACTAATGAAATTTTGGCTAAACATTTTCTTAATTAGGTTTTAGGCCAGCGACTAAAATTTTAAAGTTTAAATTCAGATAAACAGCATGTAGACGGCTCGTAAGAAAATAATATTTTGTACGTAGATGAGCAATAATACAAACAATATTATGGTAGTAATGAAATTTTGGCTAAACATTTTCTTAATTAGGTTTTAGGCCAGCGACTAAAATTTTAAAGTTTAAATTCAGATAAACAGCATGTAGACGGCTCGTAAGAAAATAATATTTTGTACGTAGATGAGCAATAATATAAACAATATTATGGTACTAATGAAATTTTGGCTAAACATTTTCTTAATTAGGTTTTAGGCCAGCGACTAAAATTTTAAAGTTTAAATTCAGATAAACCGCATGTAGACGGCTCGTAAGAAAATAATATTTTGTACGTAGATGAGCAATAATATAGACAATATTATGGTACTAATGAAATTTTGGCTAAACATTTTCTTAATTAGGTTTTAGGCCAGCGACTAAAATTTTAAAGTTTAAATTCAGATAAACAGCATGTAGACGGCTCGTAAGAAAATAATATTTTGTACGTAGATGAGCAATAATACAAACAATATTATGGTAGTAATGAAATTTTGGCTAAACATTTTCTTAATTAGGTTTTAGGCCAGCGACTAAAATTTTAAAGTTTAAATTCAGATAAACAGCATGTAGACGGCTCGTAAGAAAATAATATTTTGTACGTAGATGAGCAATAATATAAACAATATTATGGTACTAATGAAATTTTGGCTAAACATTTTCTTAATTAGGTTTTAGGCCAGCGACTAAAATTTTTAAGTTTAAATTCAGATAAACCGCATGTAGACGGCTCGTAAGAAAATAATATTTTGTACGTAGATGAGCAATAATATAGACAATATTATGGTAGTAATGAAATTTTGGCTAAACATTTTCTTAATTAGGTTTTAGGCCAGCGACTAAAATTTTAAAGTTTAAATTCAGATAAACCGCATGTAGACGGCTCGTAAGAAAATAATATTTTGTACGTAGATGAGCAATAATATAGACAATCTTATGGTACTAATAAAATTTTGGCTAAACATTTTCTTAATTAGGTTTTAGGCCAGCGACTAAAATTTTAAAGTTTAAATTCAGATAAACAGCATGTAGACGGCTCGTAAGAAAATAATATTTTGTACGTAGATGAGCAATAATATAGACAATATTATGGTACTAATGAAATTTTGGCTAAACATTTTCTTAATTAGGTTTTAGGCCAGCGACTAAAATTTTAAACTGCCAGTGTACCTAGGAGGAGATATAGTAGATCAGGCGCGCCACTGGCCGTTCGGGATGTTTCGGTAGATTAGCTGCTATCTTTCAGTCGCTGGCGTAACACCGGTGCGTAAAAGTAGCTGTATAGCCACTTTCCACCTTAATCTAATCTAATCTATCATATGCACATAGTATTGAAATGAAAATAATACTTATAGCCGGCGCTTAAAAATTAGTATTTGTTGTAAAAAAAAAAGAAAATGCATTAGAGAGTTAAAATGGGACATTTTTTTTTCATTTCAAAGATATCAGTGAAAGTTTTCTTTGTGTTAAGAATGCAAGTCAAAATTCTAAGCAGCAGGAAAATGAAACATCGTGGTTGAGTGATTTTATATTTGTTTACCAATTTATTTTTATTGTTAATGGCATCTTTGCTATTTCGAATTTTGATTGGTTTCCATGTGTGACACAAACACAAAGAGAACTCCTAGAAGTCTTATATCGTTGAAATAAAAAATAGCCTACCTACATTCATCATTTCATCGCTTAAATTATTTTCTTCATGTCCATGCGTTTTTTCGCTAAAAACGCATGGACATGAAGAAAATAATTTAAGCGATGAAATGATGAATGTAGGTATGCTATTTTTTATTTCAACGATATAAGACTTCTAGGATATATATATATATATATATATATATATATATATATATATATATATATATATATATATATATATATATATATATATATATATATATGTGTGTGTGTGTGTGTGTGTGTGTGTGTGTGTGTGTGTGTGTGTGTGTGTGTGTATGTATCACACCGATAACTTAAAAAATAATAGTCCGATGTTGATCAAATTTGGCACATACCTTCCTTTTGCAAGTGACTTGGATAAGTTCGTTAGTCAGGAAAATCGGCCCAGGTTTTCCTGGAAAGATTTGTGTTCTCTTTCGAAAAAAAAATATATCTTTGGAAATAACAAAGGGAGGACAACCAAATTTGGTACGCTGGTTTCTGTCATAAAGAGTATACTACGTACTAAAATTTAGGTCTCTACCTTAAAAGACAAAAAAGTCAGAGGTAAATTAATTTTTAATTAATTAAATCTGATTTAAGAAAGTTAAAACGTCAAAATTGATTGCTCAGAATGTGAGCAAAAATTTTACAAGAAATTACTAACAAGTTCCTAGATATCTGTCTAAGTCGTTCTTTTTCTTGATTTCGTTAAAATATGAGTAAAAAAAATCCATTGTAAATCAAAATGGTTTTGTGTAAATTGTAACAATGGGATATACCTGCTAGTAAATGCATGTAGTGCGTAGCTCACTGGGCTAGGTCCCTGTACATCGTATAATCGACTTCTACATGACGAGTTCTAATCCTAGTTAATGACTTTACTTTTTATGAATTTTTTTAGTCTCATTTCACTTTACAGTTATCTAATCTGATTGTTGTTATTCCGATTAATTTTTTAGCGATTTTTTGTATAAACAATAATTTGAGATGAAAGTTTTAAGACTTAATTCAATTTGAATAGCATATCTGGTTGTTTGTTCTTGCCCTAACTCAGTGAAACCGTTCCATATTTAATATAGTCGTAGACTTTTCCCGTGGCTTCACAAGTGCTTGTTTTTGGGAATTTTGTTAAAAAACATTACTAACTAGGAGATCCCGACTTTCGAATTTAGAACAAATTTCTTCAAACGAGCACGAACTGGGACCCCTGGAACCCATATCCAGAGTCAGTTTCAAATATATATATATATATATATATATATATATATATATATATATATATATATATATATATATATATAAAGGGTGAACAATTTACCAAAATTTAGAGGCATTTAAAGAAAACAATTGGGGTTTTCCTCAAAACGTAAAAAGTCGCGATTTGAAACATCAAAATTGGCAACATTTAGGCAAAGAACTGAAAGCAATACGGATTGTGTAAAGAGTGTTCTGCAAACCCTTAAGTTTCAGCTTCAACCATCATTGCCCTTTATTTTAGTAAAATATTTCCATAAAATTAATTTCAAATAGACCCTTTCACTGATGCTTTGGCAGTAGTTTTAGTTAAGTTTATGGTTTTACGGTCTATAATATTTAGCTAATTTTCGTAGAAAAATTCGTTAATGATGAGACCGCGGCTTTTGAATTATAAAAAGATTTCTTCAAATGAGCGCAAACTAGGCTCCCTAGAATCCACATCCGGGTTTACTTTCTGTTTACATATATACAGAGTGACGCATTTCTACGATAAAGCTCAATATAATTGTTATTATGCAAGATACGAGAAAAAATTGTATACATTACCTATAGGGTGTCTTGAGCTGCATCTTATAAAATTATTTTGACAATCGCAGGTGGCCTATAAGTCGTTAGTGATACCTACAATTTTTGTTTGAACATTCCTTATTGCATTTGTGCATTTTTCATCGACATATGGTGCATGTTTGTAAAAAAATCGAGACGCAGTAAGTGCGTTTTGGTAGCCAATTTTCATTAAATGCTTCAAAACTCAATAACTCAATTTGCTATTAACCTACGGTTCGGCAGCTAGGAAACGAGTTTTCTCGGAAACGTTTTAAGTTTATTTTCGGACAATTTTTGTACATCTTCAAACAAGTTATTTTGATAAAATATGGTACGTTATTCCTACTATATAGGTTATTTTATTCATTTAGTTTATTTATATTAGCAAATTTTCTTGTACAAAATGTTATTTTAATAGCGCATTTTCTTAAAAATGAATTTAGTGAATTTTCTTTGAAGAAACATTTGAGAATTTTTGTATGAAAAATTGATCAATTGATGGAACATTTTTTAAATGAAATTCGTGGAAAATAAGGTTTTAATGGATTTTCGTGCAAACAAATTATGTTATTTTCAATTTTAACTACAGATTACGTATATAATTTGAATTTTATGTATGCTTTTAGCATAATTTTGTGTAAAAAGTATTTAGCCAAATTTGATGCCTGTTTTCATTAAAAAAATATATCATCCATTAAAAATGTTTTTAAGAAAATTCACTACCATAACGCACTTGCTGCGTCCAGACTTTTTTACAATAAACTATAACTATTTATAGTACCAACTGATAGCATTTTTATTTTATTTTGCTACTATACCTGAATATGGCGGAATGTCAATGCCTGCTACTTCATATTCAACTTATTTCATATGAACAGAATTAAAAATTGTTCAAGTGTACATTAGTGTAATCAGAAAACGTCTTCTATAAATATTAGTGAAAAAAATTACTCTTATCATTGCACAACTTTTACCTAATTTACCCAACTTTGTATCTCTTATAGTTTTCGAGATCCTAATCGTCACGACGCTTAAAATTCTCCACTGATAGGTTCATTAGTATGCGCTGGTTTTACGTTTTAAGCCTTATTGCAGTCGTGATGCCCCTTTTTTTTTCACGGAAATGTGCTAAATACTCGGCTGTAGATACGTTCAGATGAAGCGAACAACTCAATCGATCTGATAATCCATATCAATTAAAAGTGAAGTAAATACGCATTAATTCCAGAGACACATTTCTATTAAAAAATTTAGGAGAATATGAGGTTACCTACCTGCGAGGTGCCGCAAATAAGAATACAGGTGAAGGAACTTTGAATGGGTTAGAAAAACACTAACGAAAGTCTTCCAATTTGCAAAGTCAACGTTACTGTATGGTTGAGTTATATGGAAGGTTGGAAAGTAGTATCAAATATACTGCTTAAACAAAAAAGTCTGGAAGCAGCAAGTGCGTTATGGTAGTTAATTTTCATAAAATATTTTTAATAACTACATAATAGGTCTTTCTTAATGAAAGTAGGCATCAAATTTGGTTACCAGTAAAACCTTTATAGTAGAAACAATGTATCAATTATCAAAATAACTTTATTGTTAGAAAAAGTACAAGAATTAACAAATAATATAAGCGAAAGCATCTCTAAATATATCATTTTCATGGGATCCGCCATCTATTGGTAAAAACGCCGTATCATAATTTTTGATATCTGCCAAAAATGTGAAAACTTGCAAAATAATTGAAATAACGCGAAAGCAAGAACACTATATTTTTTTTCCTTACAAACAAGCATTGTAATTCAATGGAAAATGCAATAAAATAAGGGGTGTTCGATTAAAAAAAAAATTGTATCACCAGCGACTTATGGGCCAGCCTGTGATTCTATAAAAGCGTATACAATTTTGCTCGTATCATGTAATGGATACCGTAATTCATTATTTTTTTAAGTTGGAACGTTATTGATGTTTTTTGTTGTCATGGAGTATATCTCTATAATCTCTGTGCGACTGTTTGACCACGGACTCTTATGTGTTTGATATTAAGTATGAACGTATCTTTATACATCTGTCTGACCATAGAGTAATATGTATTTAGCATTGACGGATTAGATATTAACGGTCAGCTGAGAACTAGCACGGACCAGAAATCCAACTATCTAATTAAAACAAAGCGTTGTTCAATCTATTTGTACATAAATTTAATATTTCTGCACTCCTTCTCCATATAAACTTTAACTATACCAAAGCTCACACTCTTCCGTGCGCGCAATGTGCTCAAAATGGGATTATAAGTTTTTTGTTCACGTATTAATATATAAATATTGAGCTGTACCGTAGAAATGCTTCACCTTGTATATGTGGGTTCTAGGGGGGCGTTCGTGCTTATTTGAAGAAATCTTCTCACGATTAAAAAATCGAGGTTCCCCCAATAGCGAATTTTCTCTATGTAAATGCGCTAAAAATTACAAACCATTAAACCTAAACTCTATAACTAAAACTACTGCCAAAATATCAGAGAAAGGGTCTATTTGAAATGATTTTCCGCAAATATTTTAGTAAAAGGAAGGACAATGACGGTTGAACCTGAAACTTAAGGCTTTATAAAACACGTTTCTTGCGACATTTTCTCTACATAACACGTATTTGTTTCAGGTTCTTTGTTTAAATGTTGCACAATTTGACGTTTCAAAATCGCGACTGTGACGTTTTAAGAAGAAAAATTACAAAATCTCCAAAGTAATTTTTCAGGTACCCATCTCTGGACATTGTTGCGCCAAAGAACTTAACCTTGGTTTTTAATATACGATAGAATTTGTTACCCACACAAAAATATTTTGGTTTTATGCGTTTCTCTGGTCATCAGTATCACCCAAAAAAATTTTTAAATGCCTATAACTTTCTTTCCTTTTACTTTAGAGTTCTAAATTTTGGTATGTAGTAAAATTTTTATTGTATAAATCTAAGTACCAAGTTGGTTGCCATAGCTTTGTTAATTCCGGTGATTCAAATTTTTTCCGAAAGAAAACCCAAAATTTTCCAGAAAAAACTAATGCGATTTTCCTGGCTTAGGAACTTATCCAAGCCACCTGCAAAAGAAAGAAACCCACTCACCAAATTTAATCAAAATCGGCCCATTATTTTTTGAGTTATCGGTGTGATATATATATATATATATATATATATATATATATATATATATATATATATATATATATATATATATATATATATATATATATAGTCCAGATCTTCTCATTAGTGATCTTTTTTTTAAAGAAAATTTACTAAAAGAGTGCGCTCCATAATATCATTAAATTTAATGGTAAATAATAGATTCGGGTTAAAACCAACGTTAGCGATTCTTACATATCTATTTGTTGTTTTTGAACACCGTCACTGGAACCAAGTTAGTCGTTAGTAGTAGTAGCCATGGTGAACAGGCTAGCGCCAGGCAAGTAGGCTACGTCAGGCTCTTTTTGCGAACCCCGGCATCCAGTAACAAGGGCACAAGGGTACAAGGGCACACAGACCGAAATAGGCTCCTTTAGAACAAGCTTACAAGCTCGTGGGAGGAAACTACGGAAATTTTACTCCAGACGCACTTCCCCGGCTGCAACATAATAAACCAATTCCCTCCGGACTGGGAACACTCAGAAATAGAGGCGCCTTATAGGCGGGCATCTACAGTAGACTGGGCAGTCGCTAAAGTGATGGTAACTTGGAGTAAAATCATATGGGGCCATTAACAGCTTTAAGCCATACAAATCCCCGGTATTTGATGGAATAATGCCCATCATGCTCCAACAGGATATATAGATATATATATATATATATATATATATATATATATATATATATATATATATATATATATATATATATATATAGTCCAGATCTTCTCATTAGTGATCTTTTTTTTAAAGAAAATTTACTAAAAGAGTGCGCTCCATAATATCATTAAATTTAATGGTAAATAATAGATTCGGGTTAAAACCAACGTTAGCGAACCTTACATATCTATTTGTTGTTTTTGAACACCGTCACTGGAACCAAGTTAGTCGTTAGTAGTAGTAGCCATGGTGAACAGGCTAGCGCCAGGCAAGTAGGCTACGTCAGGCTCTTTTTGCGAACCCCGGCATCCAGTAACAAGGGCACAAGGGTACAAGGGCACACAGACCGAAATAGGCTCCTTTAGAACAAGCTTACAAGCTCGTGGGAGGAAACTACGGAAATTTTACTCCAGACGCACTTCCCCGGCTGCAACATAATAAACCAATTCCCTCCGGACTGGGAACACTCAGTAATAGAGGCGCCTTATAGGCGGGCATCTACAGTAGACTGGGCAGTCGCTAAAGTGATGGTAACTTGGAGTAAAATCATATGGGGCCATTAACAGCTTTAAGCCATACAAATCCCCGGTATTTGATGGAATAATGCCCATCATGCTCCAACAGGATATATATATATATATATATATATATATATATATATATATATATATATATATATATATATATATATATATATATATATATATATATATATATATATATATAGTCCAGATCTTCTCATTAGTGATCTTTTTTTTAAAGAAAATTTACTAAAAGAGTGCGCTCCATAATATCATTAAATTTAATGGTAAATAATAGATTCGGGTTAAAACCAACGTTAGCGAACCTTACATATCTATTTGTTGTTTTTGAACACCGTCACTGGAACCAAGTTAGTCGTTAGTAGTAGTAGCCATGGTGAACAGGCTAGCGCCAGGCAAGTAGGCTACGTCAGGCTCTTTTTGCGAACCCCGGCATCCAGTAACCATACCCTACCCCTCCTTGGTTTTATCACCCAACCTCCACGACCTCAAAATAAACGTCATGACAGTCTTCCATTGAACAGAACTTCTACATAGAGTCCTTGATCCAAACAATACTGTCCGGGGACCCTCAAAAGCCTCATATTCACACAGGTAGTGGTAAGACGTTTCTTCAATCTCACCGCGTTCCTGGCAAATGGGATATCTCTTGATGGTATGGTGTCTTCTGAGACTAAGCAAATTTGTTACCTTTGTCGCAACTTTAATCTTGTGGTTGTGTTCTAATAAGATTTTTTAAAAATAATAGGTGCCAATTTGAAATAAGTGGGTTAAACCAACACTTACTAGGCAGATTATATTTCAGTTTTCTTGAGTAAAATGTATCATATAAGGCGACTAAATAACAAGGACACATTATTTTGTTCAGTAGGGATAAAAAAATAAACACAAAGGAAGTATCTTAGAGTACAAACTCTAATGTGACTGATTTTTTTAAACTTTATTTCACGCTTAAGAATTGTATGTATCAAAAATTAAGTTTCGAATGTTATTATGTCTACAAAATCATTCTAGGTAAGCAAATTGGCCCCTTTTTTTGAAAAAATACTAGAATTTATTTATAAATACAGATGTAGAGACTTCTTCTCAGATTTCACGGGTGCCTATTTTCTCTTCTCTGCAAGAGGTTTCGTTTTTTACACCATCGTCGCCTGACATCTGCATTTAGGACGGAACGGTTTCACCAACAACAACAACAACAATTTATGAACACTAGGATTTAGCAAAAAATGACTGAAGCCTCAAATTTGACATTTCTAAAGTCCATTACCAAACACTTTTCATCGTTTTAAGTATACGAATTGGCCACCATTTTAAAATACTTGATTTTAGTTTTTAAAAAAACGTAAATCTAGCGTTTTTCAAGCCCTCTCTAAAACATTCCATGTTGATATTTGGCAAATCGATAACAGCGACAAATACAGATTTTATAAAAAATGCCATTCTGTCGGGAAAGTTTCAGGGGTGTTACATTTCATTATTTAGGGCAATTTGAAACAATCTCTAAATAATGATACACCAATTTAATAACAAACCGAATTCCTACGCACACAAAGTTCACGGAAATCTCTTTTCATCTTCAAATTTAATCAACTAATAACGGCAGCGAAATAGTTTTAATAAAAAAGGTGCAACTATTTTGCAACAAGCAGGTTTAACTTTAGTCACAAGAATGGTTGTCTTAATTCCACAACAAAGCACATTTAACAATTTCTGGAGCAATAAACAAAACGCTTTTACTGTTTTGAACCAACAAAACAGCATCTAACAGATCTCGCTAATTTTTTAATAAAGTTTTTCATGCTTTTATAGATTGACTATAATTAAAAACAAAATTATTAGCCTAACACTTTCACACTATTTTGTGGTTTATAATATTTAAAACGAATTTCAGTGATTTGCTTTGATTATACCACTTGAATAGCTGCCATTATTACAAAATATATATTTGACAAAGAATGGATTTAATTAAAAACCTTTATCACCCACGAGATATACGAAAATAAACATCTACATAGATGAAAACATATTCTTAATAAAAATGTACTAAAACAACAAACAAGGGCTGAATTGATAACATGCTTTTAAATCTCAACAATGATGCCGAAGAAATATATATTTGTGGAATTCAAAAAATTTAAACCTTTACTAGCATTCAACAAGTAAACTATGGATGGATGGAAGGATATGGAAAAGACGTATAATCGAGCAAAAAGCTATGACGTAGAACCGAGTTTTTATTCGAGTCCAAAATATTTATAAAAGCGGCAAGGCTCTTACCCTAAGAGGACCTATCTATGCACCTTTTAGTACATAAATGGGTCCTCTGAAATACAAAATTTTTATACTCACTCTAATGTGAACTAAAAATTCATCCATATTAATATTTCCACTATCATCTGTATCAAATTGTTCGAATAATTGTTTAGCTTCCTCGTCACTTAAAGCCATTCCAGTTTCTCTTAGTCCTAATATAAATTCTTCCAAATTTAGTTGCTTATTACCATCTTCGTCCATTCTTCTAAACATCCTACCAAGCCCTAAGATACCATTGCCTCCCCTGGATAGACACAAGAGTCGTAGTCTTTGCAGTGGATCAGATGATGAGTCACCAAGAGCCTGCAGCTCACGTAAACTTTTAGCCGCCATTTCGGATTCTTGTCGAGACGTCGCACTTTGAGGACGAAACATTCTGTAGCAAATACAAAAATGTATTAAATAAGCAATTAAAATATATGTTTTTCATTTATCAATTACAGTACATAGTACATTAACCCTATTATATTAGATTCATTACAGCACTTATAATGTTAAGTGCACACTCACGGTGTTTCTGAATCAGTTAGAAGATATTTGCCAGACATGACTACATAAGGTATTTTTTAACATGAAGTGTTGTTGCATCGTTTTTGGAGGTACACGGTACCAGAAATTTTAATTTTGACCAATTGTTTAATAAAAAAAAATCATTTATTAAGGTCATTCAGTATATGGTTCGGATATACGATTAGGGGTGTGATCTGACTGTTTTAAGTGCATGGTCGCTGAATGTCATCAGCTCTGTTTGACAATGACAACCAATGTGCTTGGACGAATTTGAATTGTACTCAATAATACGGAATTTTATATTTGGATTGATAAAGAACGTTAGATATTTTAATTGATTATACAGGCATATGTCGACTTAAAATTATAATACAAAACGTAACAAGGTAATTTCTGTGATAGCTTTGCGTATCGACATTAACCTTTACTTGTCTTTCGACACAGGTACTTTCCCGCGCTTTGTGTTTTAAGGTAGGTACATACTTAGTAGCAAGCTATATTAGTGTATTTTAGAGATCTTCGAGTACCTACACTTCGCTCCGCCGCAAAATATCGGTAGGGTCAATTTAGCCTTTGCTCAGTATTTAAGTAAGTTTTATGTTGAGTGCAATTTATTTTATTCAGAGGTAACGTCAAAATCGGATTATTCTACAGTAAGTTATGGTGGTGACGAATTCAAGAACATATGCCTTTAATCATTTCACTAGTCAGACAGTGAATAGGGCGAAGAAATAGATGAAAATTTTGTTATAAAGGAAAGTGGGCATAAAAGTGGTTCAGGGCAGCCGTTTACAGATGAAAGTACAATAGCCAGAGGAACTTAGGGAACCTCTGACAGATTCCAATGAATGTGAGGAGGAAGCTTCTCAACGTACAACAGGGAAATACTTGTATGGGAAAACAGACAAGCGGTACCATCTAGGTGCATACCAAATCTCAATCTTCTAAAAATCCACTTACCAGGACTTCCTGCTAAAACAACCTAGTCAAAATTCTGACCGCGGACAAATCTTTAAACTATTGTTTACAAGTGACACGGTAGAACAAAAAACTTCGTGCCTTCTAAACTAAATACACAGACTACATTCGGGTAGAACCAGCAGACACAGAGACCACAGAACCTTTACCTTTTATTCATGAAGTCGTGAAGTCATTGCTCTGATCGAATGGAACTGGTGGGGATATATTTAGATGTTCAATGTCTGCTTATAGATTTTACAACATTTTGGCAGCTCTTAGATTTTATGCTCCAGGCTCAGGAGGTCAGCGAAAGAAAGAAAACAAATCCAAAGATTTCCCATCCTTTCGGTATTTTTATTACCAACTGTCAGAATGTATACAGTGTTGGAAAATGTCTTGTGTCGACATAATGTTAATAGCGTACAAAGGAAAGTTTAGGTTCAGAACGTTTATGCCTAATAAACCAAATAAGTATGGTGTGAAAACCATGCATTTGACGCCCGAATTTTAGTGAATTTTTATTTTTAAAAAAATCACTAATAGAGAGGTATCGATGTTGAGACTTTGGAAAATTTTTTGAAAATGAGCGCGAACTTGGGACGCTAGAACCCATATCCGGGGTCATATATATATATATATATATATATATATATATATATATATATATATATATATATATATATATATATATATATATATATATATATATATATATATATATAATTAGGTTTTTTTCGTAGCGATTGTCCGAAAAAGTGATTTATTTATTTAAGTGGTACAAGTATTACAGTCTTAAAATTTATTACAAAATATGTGATTCAAAACAACATGTGAACAACTAGAGTTACAGCGATTGAATGAAATAATGTTCTACAGAATTAACATAAATGCAAACGTCTGCATCAGCACTCTTACACGGGTCACTAAACTGATGATGCATGGTTTCCGGATTCGTCGTATTTTGTATGATGTTGAGAATATACAGGGGTGTAACTCCTCCACCCTTAAATCTTTAACACGTCCTCGTGTTCGGACATTTCTTCTGTTTGCTTTTGCCTGTTGGACTTGTATAGGATGCTCTGAATTTTTCTTCTTAAAAGAAACAGAAGTACAATGGTAACAGCGATGGATATACCAATGGTAATGCCTAAGTGGGAATACTGCATGGACGGTCGGAGATGAAATGGATGCTGTTGTATTTGAGACAATGCTTCTTTTATCCTTTTGTTTTCTTTTAGATGAATTGGCTTAAAATAGATATGATGTTGAGGTGTCGGTTGCAATTCTTCGACTTCTATGGGTTGTAGCGTCAAATTGGTAGCAACGTCTTCATACATTTCCTCATTGATCTTGACTTTGCAGGAATTGAGGGATGTTACTAGACCGTTTCCCTGGAAGATTTTTCGTTCTAACGATGTTTCGCAATTTTCGACAATAGTGGTTGCTGAGCTAGTGGATATTAAGATCTGACCATTCTGCAGCTGAGTTGATATTTCGTAGGGGTTCATTACTTTGGCAGAAGTGCAATTTTGTAAGGTGTCAAGCTGACAATGTTCTTCTCGTGGGCGATTATTGCATATAACTACGTCTTCTATAGAGGGGCACTTCTCTTGGGTCCATAAGTTTGAAGAGGGTGTTTCTAAATAGTATGAGCTGGGTGGTAGCAGGAGAATATAATTTTGTGGTATAGGATAAACACGAAAATAAGAACCAGGATTGGGATGTAGGATAGGAACTTTTAAAAGGCATACAATCGTATCCTTAACCGATAATATATGAAATTTGGTAAATTCTACAACCTTAAAAACATGATTTTTGTCAAAGTCGATCAATTCATTTCTGTCATGACTTAACTTTAAGTGATCAATAATATTTAACAGATCACTAGTGGTAAAGAGCTCTATATTAGTAATTTCGTTAAAACTTAAGGAAATAGTTCTTTGAATTATCTCTATATTATGGAGTAATTTAACAGCTACGTGAATTTGGAAATGAATTTTACTCGACAATTCTCTTTCGCTATCTAAATTGGAAAAAGTCTGATAAATATGATCGAGATTTTGATTAATAATTTTTTGGTCCTTTTCGTACCTTTGTGTGATTATATTAGCAAATGAATTTAAATTATCAATTTGGGTAATTATATCTTCTTGATTTTGGAAAAGGTTATCTAAATTTTTATTGATTTCTTTTAAGTCTTCTTGGTCGAGATTTCCTGTTATCATTTTAATTAAAGAGCCTGCTCCATTTATTAATCCGCGTTTAGTTCTGTGCATTGATAGTTTTTGTAGTTCATTACTTAATCGTGACAAATGGTCATCTAAAATTAGTAAATATCGTTCGTTACTTGCAGACATTTGTCCAGTGTTTAAAAATTTAGAATTTTTTAATAATATGTTATAATTAATTTCTATATCGGTAATATTAAAATAAAAATAAAATTTATGATAATGTTTGAGTATTTTTGCTATGCCTAAATACTCTTTAAAATATCCGTTAGTTTTTATCGGTGTTATTTGAAGTGGATGGACCAGGTTGAGGGTCATCGTTGTTTGTAGTAGTAGTAGTTTTGTCCTGTAACGAAAAAGTCTTACTTACTCTTTTTATGTTAGAAACGTGAGCTTTTGCTTTTGGTTTAGAAAATGTAACAATGTTTTCTTTTTGTTTAGGATGTGATCGTAATTTATAAAGAGGATTTGTTTTTCTTACTTTCGGTATTCTAATAGCTAGTTGTGTCGTTTCTTGTAAATCTGGTGTCGTTTGTCTGTCCGCATTTGCTTTAGAAATTCTGTTGTCTCCACTTACTTTTTGTTTCTGATATACACTGTCGAAGAAAGGCCTTATTTCTTTGAGCCTATTGTTATTGTATTCTTCGTAAAGGGTAGTTTCAAGTGTGACTGTTGGTAAGTCGTCGTAGGGGCCGTATAGTAATGTAAAAGGTGAATACCCAGTTGTCGAATGAATGGACTGGTTGTAAATAAGGGTTGCTGCTATCATTAGGGTTGCAGGCCTCTCTTGTGGGTTTTGTAATTTAAGAATTCGCAATTTTTCTACAAGAGTTGAGTGCAGTCGCTCTACTGGTGAATTTGAGTTAGGATTTTGGGGGGTTGTTATGTGAAGATTAATATTAAATAAATTACAGTATTCTTTAAGGGTAGTATTCGAAAATTCTTTGCCAGCGTCAGCTACTATTTTTAGGGGATGATTATGATGGGAAAAATAGTGTCGAAGTTTATTTAACACGGTAATTGCGGATCCATCAGTTATATAATATGCTTGCGCATATTTGGAGAATAAATCTATGATGGTTAGGAATTTGCAGTTATCAAAACTAAAGGTGTCAATGTGTATAACTTCAAAAGGGCGTTTAGCAAGAAGGGGACCTGAAAATGGTGGTTTGTACGGATTTCTTTCGTATTTGGTCTGAAGGCAAATTGAGCATTTATTAATAAAAGCGTTTATATAATTTTTCATATTAGGCCAAAAATATTTTTGTTTTAAATGTTGATAAGTCTCGTTAATGCCATTGTGGTTTCGTGTGTGATATTCGTCTATAATTTGTTGTTGAGTTTCTTGGTTTTCAACGTCTTGTAAAAATTCGTTAGATTTTATTATTTTAACAGAACTATTAAATAATGTTGAAGAAACAGCAGTGAAATATTTGAATAGTCTATCATGTTTACAGAAAATTCCGTAAGTGAATTTTGGATCAATAAATTGTTTCAAGAAGTCATTTATTTGTCTCAATTCGTAATTGAGTTGAACCTTTACATGTATTGTTTCAAACTTAAATATTTTTAATTTGCGTGTGTCATATTTTGGTCCGTAATCTAAAATTATTCGTCTGGAAAAATAATTGACTGGATTTTCTGATATAGGTATTTTGAAAATTGGATTTTCTGCAGACGAGTGTTGTGTCTGTGAGTCATTGCTTTCAGGTAGGTTATTAGTCGTGCTAGTAGAGGCATTGTTTGCGTCGTTTTCTAGTTCGTTAATTATTTCTCTTTCTCTGTCTTCGTCAGGGTCTACGTTATTAATTATTGATTCCAGGTCAAAGTCGTCTTCAATCGCGTTAATTTCGATTCGCGATAAGACATCAGCCACTACGTTATCTTTGCCTTTCTTGTATTTTATCTCGTAATTAAATTCCTCTAATCTTAGTCGCCATTTAACTAGCCGTGAGTTTGGTTCCTTAATTGAAAATAGCCAAACAAGCGGTTTGTGGTCAGTTTCTATAACAAATTTTTGTCCAAAGAGATATGGTCTAAAATGTTTTGTATTTTCTACTATGGATAATAACTCTTTTTCAATGGTCGAATAATTTCTCTCAGCTGAATTTAGTGTTCTTGAGTAAAACGCAATTGGTTTATTATTTTGTGACAATACTCCACCTATAGCTATATTGCTTGCGTCAGTGGTTAAATGAAATTGTTTAGAAAAATCGGGGTAGGTCAGGACAGGAGAATTTGTAATTAATTCTTTTATTTTTTGAAATGCGTCAACGTATTCCGGGTCGTGAATATTTATCTTGGTATCCTTTTTTAAATATTTATTGATGGGGAATACTACTTTAGCGTAATTTGGAATAAAGCGTCTATAATAGCCTGTTAATCCTAAAAATGCTCTTATTTCTTTACTTGTCTTTGGTATTGGATAATTCTGAATGGCAGTTATTTTTGATGGGTTCGGTTTGACCCCACGGACAGTGACCAGATGGCCTAGAAATTCGACCTCTTTACGCAAAAATTCTGACTTATCTAACTGAATTTTTAGATTACACTCTTTTAACTTATCAAATATATTTTTCACGTGACAAAGGTGTTCCTGAAGGGATTTCGAGAAGATAACAATATCGTCCATATATACGAAACAAAACTTGTATAAATATGGTCTTAATACATTATCCATTAGGCGTGAAAAGGTACTGGGAGCCCCCTTCAACCCGAACGGCATTCGGATCTACTCGTAATGGCCATTATTTACGGAGAACGCTGTTTTTTCGATACTGCCAGGATCCATTTCAATTTGATGGAATCCTTGTGCTAGATCGAGAGTCGTGAAATAGGAGCAGCGTCCTAAATTATCTAAAATTTCTTCGATGCGAGGTAATGGGTACTTGTCATCGATCGTTCTCTTGTTAAGTTTACGATAATCGATCACTAAGCGCGATTTCTTTTTTCCAGAAGCGTCTTGACGCTTCGGGACAATCCATATCGGACTTGAGTAGGGTGATATTGAGGGTCTAATTATTTTGTTGTCTAAGAGTTTTTGAATTTGGTTTTGGACTTCTTCACGTAAATGAAAAGGGTACCGGTATGATTTGGTGTGAACAACTTCATCGTCTTTAGTTCTTATTTTATGTTTAATTGCATTGGTGAAAGAGAGATCTGAGTCTTCATGATAAAAAATATCATTATACTTTCGACACAAATTAATAAGTTTTTCATATTCTTCTGTATTTAAATGATCTGTTCTTAAAACTTTTGTTACATCAAAATGTTTTGAAATTTTAGGTAGTTCGTCAGAGTAATTTTGTAATGGATTGACATCTATTTGTTCCCGAAAAAGTATTTCTACAAATTTTGAATTTGGATTTTTCTTTATTATGGGCACTCTACAATATCCATCTTTTGCTTCAGCTATTGACTCGTAAATTAAAACATTTGTTTCTTCAATACGTGGTAAAAATACTGTGCCTTTTTCTATATTTACAGGGACTGATACATAATTTTCACAAATTTGTTTGAAAGGTGTAAAATTCAGTGGATTAATTTCAAGGTAAAATGGTATTTTTTGGTTTCCTAGAGTTAAAATTTGTTTATTATAATCGATATTTCCTTTTAATTTTGTAAGATGAGCTGACCCTATAAGCGCGTCAAATCGATGGTGCCATTGCATGACACGCATTGGAAATTGGTAATTAATATTAAATTCTTGTAAAATAGGATACCTTACGTTGTCTTCACCATGGGTTATCTGGTTAACTGATTTCATTGAAAATGGTTCCTTATAAATAAATTTTTTAAATAACTCGTAAGCCGGTCCTGGATTTATGATACTATCTGACGCTCCGGAATCAATCAATACTTTTAAATTTAGACTTGGTATGACAAAAAACGGCAATTTAGGGGTATTAACAATATTATTTATATCTAGATAGATTAGTTTTCCGAGGCTGTTTCGTGAAAATCCCGATTTGGATTGGTGTTGTAATTTGTAAAAGTTTCAGTTGGTTCAGGAAATTCTAGTGGCTCTATATTTTCGTCAGAGGGTTGGTCGTCATAAGGGTATTCGTCAGAATGATCTAGTGGTAGGTCCTCTTGGTTAAAGAGTTCTTGATGTTGAAACGTGGGCCTAGATTGGGGTATAAAGTGATTTCTTTGGGGCATTTGTCGTGTATTTCTTAAGGGGGTTTGGTTGCTTATTGACATGGGTGTCGTTCCTCTACTCAATTGAGTTGGAGCGTGTTGTAAATTTTTATTAAAATTTTGAACGGGTCTTATGTTAGAAATCGGCTGAGAAGGAAACGGTTGCCTTTGTTGTGTGATTTGTTGTGGTTTGTTGTAAATTTGGGGAAATGCTGGAAATATTGGTTTTTGGGTATACGTCTGTCTATGTTGTACAGGTGTGTTATGATTTGTTTTCGTATTATTTTTGTTTCTTAGGCTATTAATGAAATTCGACTGTATAATCTCGTTATCTATTCTATTACACTCTAACATAAGTGAATCAAGAGTATTAACACTAACTAATCTAAGATGTGAGAAGTAAGGTTCTATTACACCCGCTTTAAATGCTGCCACTGAATTTTGTTGATAAAATTCTTTCTTATAAGCTTTTACATCGTTTACTAAATCTTGTATGTCTACATGTTCAATTAAGATTTTTAGCTTTTCTTTAATTAAATTGAAATATTCCTGAATAGTTTGTGATTTAGTCATAAAGCTAGTATTTAAATCATTAAATAAAAGATTTTCTGAACGGGGGTCTGAAAACTGATTTTTCAAAGCAAATTTTATATTTTCCCATGTATGGTTTTCTAAACTAATTAACACGTCACGAGCGTTACCAGTGATTTTAGCTTTTATAAATTCTAGTAACATTCGATTTGCGTGTGTTTCGGCTTCTGGCCTTCTATAACTAGTAATATAAAGTTCGCATTGTTTAATAAAATAAGCAAGATGCTTCTGTCCACCGGAATATTCGGGGATCATGATAGCAGCTTGTGAAAATTCGGCAATGTGATTATTTGCCATTTCTAAATTATTTAAACTTAATTGATTAAAATTGTCTTCCTCTAATTCTAATATAGGTTCTCTTTTCCTAATAGGCGATCTATCTCTTATCATTACACAACATACATGAACAAGTAATGGTTGTTAAGTATTACAGGGTGAATTGAAAAATAGAGCGCGAATAGGAATTATTGAACAAAATTATATAAGGTATAAATGTAAAATAGATACGATATGAATGCACAGATAAAAATATTGGAGGAAACTTACAGGAAGCTCATTGGTACTTCTGCTATTGGTTTCTCGCTGATTTCCCTCTGGCAGTGTGGACTGACTTGCACCGGTGTGGATGTTCGATGTTGCACATAAACTTTTAGAAAAAAGACCGAAACTATTTTTACGAAGATTTAAAGCTTGCCAAAATCAGGTTTCGATGCGCAATACTGTTCTATGCAGCGCCAATTAGGTTTTTTTCGTAGCGATTGTCCGAAAAAGTAATTTATTTATTTAAGTGGTACAAGTATTAGTCTTAAAATTTATTATAAAATATGTGATTCAAAACAACATGTGAACAACTAGAGTTACAGCGATTGAATGAAATAATGTTCTACAGAATTAACATAAATGCAAACGTCTGCATCAGCACTCTTACACAGGTCACTAAACTGATGATGCATGGTTTCCGGATTCGTCGTATTTTGTATGATGTTGAGAATATACAGGAATGTAACTATATATATATATATATATATATATATATATATATATATATATATATATATATATATATATATATATATATATATATATATATATATATATATATATATATATATATATATATATATATATATATATATATATATATATATGCGTGTGTGTGTGTGTGTGTGTGTGTGTCCCCAACCGATAACTCAAAAAATAATTAACCGATTTTGATAAAACTCGGAAGGTGCCTTTCTTTTATTAATAGCTTGGATGAGTTCGTTAGCCAGAAAAATCGAACACGGTTTTCCGGGAAAATTTTCAGTTTTCTTTCGAAAAAGATATTTCGATAAAATTTGGTGTACATATTGCCTTGGGAAAGACCTAACTATCTGCCAAAATTCAGCTTTCTAGGGTTACAGAAAATTCAGCTATTCAAATTTGAAACATTTATGTTTAATATCACCGCCTTTCATTATCAATAGCTTATATGAGATCTAGTATGTGGTTGCCGTGGTTGCCGTGGTTGCCGTGGTAACGGAACATTTGATATTATTGCGCAGATCTGTTAGACGCTGTAATTGATGTCGTATGGTATTGGTATGAGATTATTTATATGTTTATTTGTTTGAGTCGACGAATTATTTGTGTAATTTAGGAAATTTTTATATACAAGTGCTAATTATTCCTATATTAATGTTAGTGGGTGGATTAAACAGTGTTTGTTATGTCTATCAACACATATAAAGGATCGAAGTTTCACAAAAGGGCTGATATGCAACAGGTTAGTTCTTTACTCTCTAATGCTTTGGCGGTAGTTTCAGTTAAGTTTATGGTTTAACGGTCCATAATTTTTAGCTAATTTTCGTACAAAAAATTCGTCAATGACGAGACCGCGACTTTAGAATTTTAAAGATTTCTTCAAATGAGCGCAAACTAAGCCCCCTGGAATCCATATCCTGGTTTACGTTCAGTTTTGATCTGCTTACATATATACAGGGTGAGGCGTTTCTACGGTAAAGCTGAATCTAATTATTATTATACAAGAGAGGAGAAAAAATTGTATAAGTTAATGATAGGGTGTCTTGAGCTGCATCTTATAAAATTATTTTGACAATCACCGGCTGGCCCACAAGTCGGTCGTTGGTGATCACTACAATTTTTTTCGAACAGCCTTATTTTATTGCATTTTTTATCGAAATATGTTTGTAAGGAAACAATCAAGACGCGGTAAGTACGTTTTGGTAGCAAATTTTCATTAAATGCTTCAAATTTCAATAACTCAATTTGCTATTAACCTAAGATTTGTTGGTTAGAAAACCAACGTTTAAGGTATATTGTCGGAAAATTTTTGTACATTTTCAAACAATAAGTTATTTTGATAAAATATGGCACATTGTTTCTACTATATAGGTTATACCGGTAACCAAATTGATGACTGCTTGCATTAAAAAGACATATTTGATATTCAAAGCATTTTTATAAAAATTCACTGCCATAACGCACTTGCTGCGTGAGTTTTTTTAATAATGGCTACATTTACTGCGGCATAAACTTTTATAAAAATAACCCAGCACACTTCTCGCTGTGTTCTGGCTTTATTACCGTATCCAGCAAGAATTAAGATGTATATACGCTGGGTTACACTTAAATTAACTTTGAAAAGAGATGTATGTTATCAAGAATAACGTTGATTTCACAATAACGTGCACCTCATTTTTCTATAACATTCATTAGTACCTACTTTTGGATATAATTTCGAACATTTTATATACAGGAAATAATATTATCTTATTCGTTATCTTTGGATTGTTGTTTTGAATAGACTTTCACTTTTTCTACTTTTTAGATGACTTTCGTTCAAAAATTTAACAATGTGAGGTATTCAAATTTTGATTGTACCATGTAGACAATTCAATGATCTATCAAAATTTAAAAAAGCGGGGGTTGTCATTAAAAAATGTCGATGACACCATATTTGAAAATCAGGAGTGGGAGAGACCTAAATTTTATGCCAAAATGTATATTAGCAAATTTTAAAAAAAAATTCGCTAATAGAGAGGTATCGCTGGTGAGACTTTGCAAATATTTTGAAACCAGGGTCCCTTTGAATTTTTATATCCACACGATAACTCGAAAAGTTATTAACCGATTTTGATGAAACTCGTCAATAATCTTTTTTATTGCTAATAGCTTGGACGAGTTCGTTACGCAACCCTATCGTACCAGTTTATCATTAAAAAAAAACGGATTTTTTAATCTCAAACAATAACAAATCTATTTTCAAGAAATGAGGCTGGTGTATTGCCCTCCTGAATACCTTACTACATACCAAAACTCAACTTTCTAGGTGTATAGAGAATTGATTTATACAAATTTGAAGAATTTAATGAAAATTGGGTCGCAAGTACTAAAATATTGAGAAACGCTGATTTATTTCATAATTTTGCCGCTCACTATAAAGATATAAAAATTGAAACTCTGACACCGGATATGTGTTTTCTGGGCTAAAATGATAGGTGAGTAACCTATATATATATATATATATATATATATATATATATATATATATATATATATATATATATATATATATATATATATATATATATATATATATATATATATTGAACCGCGTCCAGAATTTATTAAAATTCGACGTTTCGGCTCCTGTTTTGGAGCCATTTACAAGAGGTAAAGGAAATATGTAAGGACATGAACACTGAGGCCTCAATCTGCCTACTCCTTAGAGCCGTGGAAAAAGGTGGGTTGTTGTAGCTCGATTGCGGAACCTCAATCTGCCTATTCCCCAAATCTCACCGGAGATCGTCTCTAAGGTCTCATTGTGTTCAACTCTAGGCCTAAGGGGGGTCTTAGGTTCGAACACTAGTAACACGATCCCACCGACTAACGGACAACAACAATAAAGAGACAGAATTAAACTTTTTAAAATAGACATTGCTAGAAAACGTATACAACAATAACACACTACGAAACATTAGAAACGCACAACAACAAACCACTACGCCACAACAAGAACATACGGAGTCCACACAACAACACAGCGTTTTTACCATACATTAAAGGTGTCACCGACAAAATCAGTCTTATTTTGATCACCCATAATACCAAAGCCATATTCACAACAGAGCAAAACTGTCAAATCTGATAAAAACTGACAAGGACACGATTCCAAACGAATCTCACGGAGTTTACGAAATTCCCTGTTCCGACTGTTCTCTAACTTATATCGGACAAACAAATATAGATGCATCCAAAATAGAATATATGAACACACCCTCGCAGTTAGAAAATCCGACCCCTCACCGGCGCGGGCCATGCATAATATTTATACAGGACACAAAATAGACTTCGACAATGCCAAAGCAATAGCCCCGGTATACAACTTCAAAACCAGAATTATTCGCGAAGCAATTGAGATCGAAAAACGTCCAGATTGCTTAAATAAGAGAGGTGATGGTCTTCGTCTTCCGATTACTTGGAAACCTATTATATCTTCATAACAAAAACACAAAAAGACAATAAATTCAATACACTATTTTATTACCCCATTACCTAACTCAACAAATACATGCAATTATCTTAATCCTTTAAGTACTGTGACAAAAGCCCCTGACTCAACAAACACCTGCAATCCTCTTAATCCTTTATGTACCGTTACGAAAGCCCCTGACTTAATTGACCGTGGCCCGACTCATGACACTGATAACGAAGCAGGTGAAACGATACCTACAATAAAAGACTTGCAACGAACTGCCAGATATCTCTTAGGCCTAGGGTTGAACACACTGAGACCTTAGAGACGATCTCCGGCGAGATTTGGGGCGAAGGCAGATTGACGCTCCGCAATCGAGCTACAACAATCCAACCCAGTTTTGTCGACCGCTCTAAGGAGTAGGCAGATTGAGGCCTTGGAGTTCATGTCCTTACATATTTCCTTTACCTCTTAAAAATGGCTCCAAAACAGGAGCCGAAACGTCGAATTTAATAAATTATGGATGTGGCTCAACGCTCAACCCGAGAACTAAGTATGTCTCACATTAAAGACCGCGGAAATGTTTACTATATATATATATATATATATATATATATATATATATATATATATATATATATATATATATATATATATATATATATATATATATATATATATAGTGTGTCCCCGGACCGACGCATGAATAGGTGAAAAATACTGTAATTTTTTGACTTGAAACTTCATTTTCTGGTTGTAAGCCCTGCTTGAAGAGAAATTAATTTGTCAGAATTTTAGTTTACCAAATTCAAGTATGTTGGAATTTTACAAAAAACTAATTTTGTACACTAGTCAAGCGTCTCTAGAAGATAGGAAAAAATGTTATTAAGAAAAGATGATCGGAATGAAAATTTTTAAATCCTAAGCCTACTTTGATATTTCATATAAGTTTTATTCCACGCACCCTCCTTATTGACGATATTCAAAAATATCGTTAACAAAAGTTGTTCAAAATAATAAATTGAACATGATCGCTTTTATCCCTTCATTCGAGATTTAGAGAATTAAAAATGAGAACATTAAAATAAGAAAATACAAAAATCAACAAATTAATGTGTCTCAATACTAACATAACAATACTAAGATCAACTAAAATATTGTTACAAAGCACTTCAATAGACGTAGGTCTGGTGTTGCCACACCTCCAGAACTTCCCCAACATCTGGGAATTTTTGCACAATCTGGCAACACCGCCTCCCCACCCCCTGGGGGTGCCTGGGGTGACCCCCCACAGGCGAAGTCTCAACCCTCTAGGACCAAAAATAACGAAGTTACCAATTTGTACCCCGTCGGAACGGATAACTGAGGTCTGCACATTCCGAACACCCTGTATATACACCCTGTATACGCAGAGAACCCTTACACCCTGTATACGCAGAGAGATCTTATAGTTCGAGAAACACCTCTTGTGTAACATAGGAGTGATGACCACATTTGGATCACCTGTATATACATCCCCCTGTATACATACGGGACCGATCTGTATTCACAGAACCTTCTAGTAAAAGAAGGTCCTGGAAGATTCTGGAATAGAACGCTCGAGAACGAACTGGAAGGTGCGACGGCTATATAAAGATGGAAGTAAGCCAGCGCAGTTCAGTTCAGTAAGAGAATGTTGGAGTGACTAGAAGAAGCAGTAACTAGTGTGAAGTAGAGACCGTAGTTTCAGTATAGTGACTTGTGTGCAGATTAGTAACCAGTGTAAGGCCAGATAAACTAAGTGTTTTGTGAGAGAGACGTTCTAGATCTTTATTGTATCCATATTTAGTCAGTAAATTAAGTGTTTTGTGAGAGAGACATTCTAGAACTTTTATTGTATCCATATTTATATAGTAAATAAAGTTGTTTTGTTAAAATTTAAAGTCTCACTTATCCAGAACCCGGAGAAAACGCAACACTATTCATTTATTCAGTAAGTCCCCCACCTTTATTCGGACATTATTCAATTTTTTCCCGAAATGTAGTGAAAGCTGCTCGAATCTACTCAGGGGATTAGAGTTTATCGCAACTCTAATGCGATTTTTCAATACTTTTACGCCATTTGGAAGCCTATTTGAATATACTATTTGTTTTATCTTTATCCGCTCGAAAACTAAAAATCCATGATTGTTGGTTTCAAAGATCTGGCCGGCCACAAAATGGGACCAGCATTGGCTATCCATTTTTCTTAAAAGTTCTCATTCAGCTATTCACATACCCAAAAAGTTGAGTGGGCAGGGCAACCGTCATGTTGAAAACATGAAAAAATCTTGGTTGGTTCGTGTGATAGTTCGACCACAAACTGATTCAAAAAATTTAAATAAGAATGTTAATTAAATTTTCCCTCAATAAAATATGCCCCAATTACACCACAATGATAGGAAATGGCAAACCAAACATTAACATTTTTTAAATATTGCCGGCAAGAATTGATTACACAATTTGGATTTTTTTCGGACCAATATCGACAATTATGTGATGAAGATACACTGTTAGTTGTAAAAGTCCATTCATCTGAGAAAATAATATTTTTATAGAAATTTCAATTCATCTAAAAATTTCTCACCTAAGGTTAAGCAAAATTCCAACGCTTCTTCTAGCGTGTGAAGAAATGTAACTTTTTTTGGCTTTATATTCTTTACTTCATAAATGCGTTGCAAATGTGATTTGCTAATGCGAGTCTCCTCGTACCACTTTCTTAGTGACAACTTGGGCTTTTCTCGTAATTAATCCATTGCTACCATGATAGCTTATCATCGCCTTCAAAGTTCTTCTTTTTTGATATATTATGTACAGTACCCTTAGTGACAAATTTTTTAACCAGTCTAGATACAGTAGATTGGACCAGAACTGTGTAACCAAACTTATGAAATAGTCTGATAACCTCTGAAATGAATAATTCACCAATTCCATAACAGTGAATTAGACAGATCCGTTCTGGTATAGTAAGCATAATTTTTATTTTTCACAGTTAAGTCCGATCAGTTTTAGAGCACAGCTACGACAATAGTGGCAATTAACTATTTTTCACAACTGTAAAAACACTATCTTATTCGTTTTTTTCCATAGCATACTATTTGTTTTCAGAACCTCAAAATATCAAATCTTCTGATTATCGACTGCGGACATCTCTGAAATATCCCTATCAGCAGCTTCCATAAATCTGTTCCATAGTTGGTCTTCATTCTTTATTTCTACGGAATAAACCTCATTTTTCAACCCCCAAAATGAAAAATCGAGTGAATTGAAGCCCGGACTGGATATGCAATAGCTTTACCACGACCAATTAACCTTTTTCCAAATTTTCTATTTAAAAACGCCCTGGCTATTCGGAAAAAAATCATCTTGCACCCCGTCATGCATGTAGTACACTCTCCTAATTTTGTTTAACGGTACATCTTCTAACAAAGTGTTAGTTCATCCCGCAAGATATTTCGATAGAGTTCAACTGTCAAACGGTTGGGCATTCGAAATGGTCCAATTAAAAAAATGTCAATTATACCTGCCCACACATTAATTGAAAACCCATACTGGTGGTTTCTTATTACAGTTTGATGAAGATAATCGTCACTCCAGTGGTGCATGCTATGCATGTTTAGGATACCGTCACGACTAAAACCTGCCTCATGGGTAATCATAGTTATTGACAGATTTTGCAGCCACTTGCAATATTGTACACAGGGTAAATGATCTTCTTCTAATAAGTGGTGCACTTTTTGAAAATGCCAGTGAAGAAGCTGTTACTTAAGGACCTGTCTGGTTGACTCGAGGTTTACATTGTGTAGAGCGGAACTTATTTTTCTTACGCTTATCCCGGGATTATTTTCTACCATTTTGAAAATAAATTCTTCGCTGTTAACAGTACGACGACTTCTTCGAACCCCACTGTAAACTTTTCATTTTTAAAGTAGTCATCTTCTCCCAATCGCCGATTAACGTCGATAAATATTCTTACAATGGGAACTTGTCGCCAGGGATATTTTTCTCGGTAGATTAGTTGAGCTTCACTAGAATTTGATCGAGCCTCGCCATAACACATATTAATGTCTGTTAAAAAGCAGCAAACGAAAAATTAGATAATGAACTTTTCTTAGCAACGTAGCGACTTTAAGTAAATTATTTCAATGCCTCTTTGACAGTTGCCATGGTTTGCTGATGTAGCCCATTATATAATGACTTACAAGATATATAATATTGCGCATATGCCCCGCCCCCTCCTATGACGTCACTTGGTGAGTAACGTTATAGAAATCCAACTACACACACACACAAAGTCATTCGCAATCAAAAAGTTTCTATACGTCAGTTTAATGCGGTTGAAGTTACATTCCACTTCGTCGCCTATATTGTCTTTCTCATTTTTATATTACACACACACACACACACACACACACACACACACACACACACACACACACACATATATATATATATATATATATATATATATATATATATATATATATATATATATATATATATATATATATATATATATATATATATATATATATATATATATATATATATATATATATATATATATATATATATATATATATATATATATATATATATATATATATATATATATGCGCACAAGACCAGTATAATAATTAAGGGGAGTCCTGAATTAGCATTGGGGATATACAAGGGGATACACAAACTTAAAAAGTAGAGAAGACGTTCGCAGACATTTAGAGGGCGTTGACATTCATAAGCTTGATTTGATCATCATATCACATAATCACAGTATACTATTCTGATCTTAAAAAATTACTTCCAACTGTATGTACTTAGATATTACTAAAATACGTAATTTGTTAAGAGGTTGTGATGGAACGTTAAACCCCACTGTACGACAGCATATTATTGTTGCATTGCACTCACCACATGACGCCATGCGCGTGACAATTCTAAAATAGGTAGTCTCATTTTCATATATCTCGATATTTGTATCATGGATGTAGCTGACTGAATGTAAACAATTGTTTCATTGTGTTGATTTGATACTCGAGAGAATATGGATTTTTTAAATGCCAAGTCAACACAATATCTTTTTTGGTTTTTGTAGAAAAATCATGAGCAATACGACAACAAATCAAAAGGAACTTTCTGTAGAAAATTACATTATCTATCACAAAATATTGGAAAAGTAATAAAAAAAAGTTACACTGTATCTCGAAAACAAAAGCGTACACGAACTTTTTTGGTTTTTTGATGTCCTATATCGCGTGGTACTAGGCATTGCAATTTTTTAATGCCACTCCAACAAAGAGCATCGAAAAGCTCAGACCTCCACCTATGCAGTTTACGGAAAGAATATTTTCTTTATTAATGGGATGCAGGTTGCCAAATTTCCTAAATAATAATTTTTATCTCTTTAACGGCTTAAGGTAGGTGAAACATACGTAATATAAAAAACGTTTTAAATGTTGCGAGGAATTTGAAAATGTCACAATATACATCCTATTTTATTTGAAAAAACAAAGTTGGTGGCTGGAAGGGATATATGTGGCAACGCTGTAGTGTCAAAAATATTTTCAAAATAAAGATCCTGGCCACTTATAAACATACCCCAAATTTTAGACTTTTATCTTTTTTGGGTTCACTATGTACTTCCAATACGCCATCGAGCTTGGCCCACCCTATATATATATATATATATATATATATATATATATATATATATATATATATATATATATATATACGTATGTATATAAAAATTCAAACGGACATTGAACCAAATTTCCAACCTCACCATCTCTATTAGTTAATTTTCTTAATGAAATTTCACTAAGAGTTACAAAGGATGCTGAATGTGCTGGATAGAGTGTCAAAATAATCCAACTATGTTATGAAGATCGATATATCAGGCAATATTGGAATGATCGTATTGTGAAAAAAATTACACTGTCTTGCTAAAATGTCCGGAATTTCAGTAATAAACAGTACAGTTTTTGATCAATTATTCTTTACATTTAATGAAGCACGTTATGTTGATTTACCATTCAACTCTATTTTACTTGTAAGTAAACGGGTTTCGAATTTTGACAAATGTTAGACTTAATAATCTCTATGTTCGTCTTGTGCTTATGTATTTTGTTGGATTAAACAATTTTGATTATATATATATATATATATATATATATATATATATATATATATATATATATATATATATATATATATATATAGTTAAGTTAGAACGAAACCCACTGAAGTAATATAAAATCAAATATCTATTATTCCACACTTTGGGGATAATAGATCATTGTATAAAATAGGCATTGGCACATTGTAAAAATAGTGCTGCAAATTGGAATATAACTTCCACATAACTGTTATAATTTATTTTCTTCAGAAAGACATTCTCATGACTTGACCACAAAGAAAATATGTATATTCCTGTACCCATAAACTTTTGAAACGCTATGTTACTCGAGTTTTATTGAAAAATCTCAATTTTCACCAAATCATCCCTTATTTATCCCCTACCCCCTGAAACGATCTTATACAAAAACAAATCAAAGCGTTCCTTTGTTGGGTGCTAACTGGATACCAAATTTGAATATGATATCTCAATTCGTTCGAACGTTACTACACCTATTAACAGACAGACGTACATGCCGATAGACCGACAGACAAAAGTGGAGTTTTGAGGAAAACATGTCAATTTTCACCAAATCACCCCCCATTCATCCCCAACCCGCTAAAGCGATTTTACCCAAAACCAATCCGAGACGTTAGTTTGTCGATGGTTACTGTATACCAAATTTGAAGACGATATTTCAATCCATTCTATCTATTCTGTGTAATTGTAATCTTAATACGAAACATGGTGTAAAATACAGGCTGGGAGTTTGCTAGTTAATATTTAGCACAGACTCGCGTCGTGTTCACTGTAATATTCACACTTCTTATTTTTTATAATTAACAATTAATGTTAGATTGTCTGTCTGTTTGTAAACCTGAATAAAATAATTTGAGTAAAATGCTTATAACCTGAAGAGACCTCTTTTGTTGTGAATTAATTAGAAATTAATATCGCTTTGGAATCAATAAAACCAATTTGTCAATCGGCTTGAATTTCACTCCATAACGTGACTGCTCCCCTTTCATATTTTACTACATTCCGGACATCTTAGAACTTGGGTGAATTCTCTTTAATCTCTAATTTGCCTTACTTGGATAATAAAACACAAGATTTCGTGCTAACCCAAAACCCATTCTATTTTTTAGACCCCAATTTAGATGTCGCTGGATCTACGTGAAACAAGTTTTGATATTTCTAAGTTTATATAAAATAATCCAAGTATGTTATGAAGATCGATACATCACGCAATATTGGAATGATCGTATTGTGAAAAAAAAACTACACTGTCTTGCTCAAATGTCCGGAATTTCAGTAATAAACGGTACAGTTTTTGATCAAATATTCTTTACATTTATGCCAATGAAGCACGTTATGTTTATTTACCATTCAGCTCTATTTCACTCGTAAGTAAATGGGTTTCGAATTTTGACAAATGTTAGAATCAATAATCTCTATGTTCGTCTTCTTCTTATGTATTTTATTGAATTAAACAATTTTGATCGCGTATCAGAATATATATATATATATATATATATATATATATATATATATATATATATATATATATATATATATATATATATATATATATATATATATATAAGCATATAAACATTCAAACGGACGTTGGATATGAGATTTAGGGGCCCTAATACGCGCTCATTTAAAAAAAATCTCGGGACGCAGCAAGTGCGTTATGGTAGTGAATTTTTATTAAATGCTTCAAATTTGAATAACTCAATTTTCTATAAACTTAGAGAGTTTAATTTTGGTGTGTAGTAAGGTCTTTACTAACGCAAGATACGCACCAAATTTCATTAAAATAACTTTGTAATTTTCGGAGAAAAAAAATTTTTGAAAGTAAATTTAAAATTTGAATAACTCAATTTTCTATAAATTTAGAAAGTTTAATTTCAGTACGTAGCAATATCTCTCCCAAGGAAACATATATAGTAAAGTTCGTTAAAACAGCTTTGTTACTTTCGGAGAAAAAAAAATTTTCGAAAGACAACTCAAAATTTTCCCGGAAAACCCCGTTCGATTTTTCTGGATAACGCACTCATCCAAGCCATTAATAAAAAAAAGCCACTTGCCAAGTTTCATCGAAATCGGTTAATTATTTTTTGAGTTACCAGACGGATACATATATATATATATATATATATATATATATATATATATATATATATATATATATATATATATATATATATATATATATATATATAAGCATATAAACATTTAAACGGACGTTGGATATGAGATTTAGGGGCCCTAATACGCGCTCATTTAAAAAAAATCTCGGGACGCAGCAAGTGCGTTATGGTAGTGAATTTTTATTAAATGCTTCAAATTTGAATAACTCAATTTTCTATAAACTTAGAAAGTTTAATTTTGGTGTGTAGTAAGGTCTTTACTAACGCAAGATACGCACCAAATTTCATTAAAATAACTTTGTAATTTTCGGAGAAAAAAAAATTTTTGAAAGTAAATTTAAAATTTGAATAACTCAATTTTCTATAAATTTAGAAAGTTTAATTTCAGTACGTAGCAATATCTCTCCCAAGGAAACATATATAGTAAAATTCGTTAAAACAGCTTTGTTACTTTCGGAGAAAAAAAAAATTTTCGAAAGACAACTCAAAATTTTCCCTGAAAACCCCGTTCGATTTTTCTGGATAACGCACTCATCCAAGCCATTAATAAAAAAAGCCACTTGCCAAGTTTCATCGAAATCGGTTAATTATTTTTTGAGTTACCAGACGGATACATATATATATATATATATATATATATATATATATATATATATATATATATATATATATATATATATATATATATATATATATATATATATAACTTGAAACTGACCCCGGATATGGGTTCTAGGGGGTCCTAGTTCGCGCTTATTGGCAAACATTTTTGCAAAGTCTGACCATCGATACCTCTCTATTAGTGAATTTTTTAAATAAAATTCATTAAAAATCCAAATTTACAGTCTCACCATCGCTCTCAGTCAATTTTCTTAATGAAATTTCACTAAAAGAGTTACAAAGGATACTAAATGTGCTGGTTAGTGGTCAAAATAATGCCACCATGTTATGAAGATCGATATATCACGCAATATTGAAATTATCGTATTGTGAAACAAATTACACTGTCTCGCTAAAATGTCCAGAATTTCAGTAATAAACGGTACAGTTTTTTAACAATTATTCTTTACATTTATTTAAATGAAACACGTAATGTTTATTTACCATTCTACTCTATTTTAGTTGTAAGTAAACGGGCTTCGAATTTTGACAAATGTTAGAATTAATAATCTGTATGTTCGTCTTCTGCTTATGCATTTTGTTGGATTAAACAATTTTGATGATATATCATAATTTATATATATATATATATATATATATATATATATATATATATATATATATATATATATATATATATATATATATATATATATATATATATATATATATAGTTAAGTTAGAACGAAACCCTCTGAAGTAATATAAAATCAATGATATTATTCCACACTTTGAGGATAATAGATCATTGTATAAAATAGGCATTGGCACATTGTAAAAATAGTGCTGCAAATTGAATTATAACTTCCACATAACTGTGATAATTTATTCTCTACAGAAACACATTGTCATGGAATGAATTTAAGGCCCATGACTTGACCACAAATAACATATTTATATTCCTGTACCCATAAACTTTTGAAACGCTATGTTACTCTATTTTTATTTAAAAATCTCAATTTTCATCAAATCACCCCTTATTTATCCCTTACCCCCTGAAGCGATCTTACCCAAAAACAATTCAAAGCGTTCTTTTGTCGGGTGCTAACTGGATACCAAATTTGAATACGATATCTAAGTTCGTTCAAACGTTACTGCATCTATTAACAGACACACGTACATGCCGACAGACCGACAGACAAAACGACAAAATGTATATTACTGGAGTTTTGAGGAAAAAATATAAATTTTCACCAAAGCACGCTCCATTCATCCCTTACCTGCTAAAGCGATTTTACCCAAAAACAATCCGAAACGTTAGTTTGTCGAGTGCTAACTGTATACCAAACTTGAGGACGATATATTAATTCATTCTATGTATTCTGTATAATTGTAATCTTAATACGAAACAGGCTGCGAGTTTCCTAGACAATATTTAGCAGAAACTCGCGTCGTGTGCCCTGTAATATTCACACCTCTTATTTTTTATAATTTACAATTAATATTAGATTGGCTGTCTGTTTGTAAACCTGAATAAAATAATTTGAGTAAAATGAATGCTTGTAACCTGACGAAACCCATTTTCTCGTGAATTAATTAGAACTTAAAATCGCTTTAAAATCAATAAAACCAATTGTCAAATGTCAATCGGCTGGAATTTCACTCCATAACGTGACTGATCCATCCCCCCTTCATATTTTACTACATTCCGGACATCTTAAAACTTGGGCGAATTCTCTTTAATCTTTAATTTGCCTTATTTGGATGATAAAACACAAGATCTGGTGCTAACCCAAAACCCATTCCATTCTTTCAGACCCCAATTTAGATATCGCTGGATCTACGTAAAGCGAGTTTTGATATTTCTAAGTGTATATAAAATGGGTAAAAAATTATCTCTACAAAAAGCTCTTCTTAATTCAAGCAATGTACCATATTTTATCAAAATAACTTATTGTTTGAAAATGTACAAAAATTTTCCGAAAGTAAACTTTAAATATTTACGAGAAAACTGTTTTCCTAGCCAACGAACCTTAGGGTAATAGCAAATTAAGTTATTGAAATTTGAAACATATAATGAAAATTCGCTACTAGAACGCACTTACTTACAAACATGCACCATATTTCGACAAAAAATGCAATAATATGAAGGATGTTCGAAAAAAAAATTAAACAAAATTAGGTATCACCAACGACTTATGGGCCACCATGTGATTGTCAAAATAATTTTATAAGAGGCAGCTCAAGACGCTGTATAATTAACGTATACAGTTTTTTCTCGTATCTTGTATAATAACAATTATATTTAGCTTTACCGTAGAAATGCGTCACCCTGTATATATGTAAACAGATAAAAATTGAAATTAAATCCGGTTATGGATTCTAGGGGGCCTAGTTTGCACTCATTTGAAAAAATCTTTTCAATGTTCAAAAGTCGCGGGTTACTCATTAAATAATTTTTTCTACGAAAATTAGCTAAACATTATGACTGTTAAACCATAAACTTAACTAAAACTACTGCCAAAGCATCAAAGAATTCACTACCATAACGCACTTGCTGCGCCCAGGCTTTTTTTCTCTTGTCAGAAATGCTTTCTACCATGCAAAAGCCATACCACTTTTAGTAAAAATTTACTATTAACACTTAACTTATCAGTTATGGTGAAAATTAAAATTATCTCGTTGAGGGTGAAAACAAACGCGAAATGTATATGACAAAAATGAACAAACAGATTAGCTAAAAAGTGTTTACAGTGATTTTAAGATGATAACAATAAAAAATATATTTTAAATTACTTTTTTATCTCTGAATCCTAAAATATGTTGAGTGTGGTCTAGACATTTTTTGTGCTTATTTAAGCCTTACACTATTAAATGAAATGCATATAACTTTTAAAACATTGATTTAAATTAGACATGCTATATAAACAAAGATACCCAATAACGCCAATAAGTAGTTGGTTAGTTAATTAATATATGTTGAGATTATATTTTTAAAACACTTTACAATATAGTAACTTACTTTAATGATGACACTAGAGGAAGTGGAGGAGATGACCCTATTATTAAGTAGGTAGGTACGGTTTTGTGTAACACTTTTATTAGCCTAATGAGTCTGACAATTTTATACCTAGCGTGAGAATATGTCCACTTGGGGATAATAATTTTATCGACCAAACACTTTTTAATTAATTTTTTGAAAGTAATTTACGCTATACTCTACTTAATATATGTTACTAAAAATGTTCCTATGACGAAACAATATACTGCTTTCGTTTCAAAAGGATATTATCGACTAGATCATAAGGACGATACACGATTGTAGCAAAGTATTTCAATGCTGGAAAACACTTATTGTAATATTTTATTGATAATAAGTTGCCCGGTGACACATCTATGTCTATTACAACAAATACAGATAAAACACATAAAAAAATCAACCGGCGACAAATATCTGTTTTGGTAATAATCAATCAATAGTCTGACCCAATGTGGAAATTATCATTGAGTTATCACTAGGAACAGCAATAAATGATTTTGAAACATGATATGGTGTGCATTAGGATATCACTGAACGCTGAATATCTCTGTGATATTAACGCATGCAAAACAATATTTATGTCACAATAATGAATGAATTCATTTTAAAAATCCTTGGAGAAAATATACATAATTATATCGAGTAAAATATGTTATTGATTTTGTCGATCTTTGATGAAAATATAATATAATTTATTTAATAAAACAAATTAAGGATGCAATAATTACGCATCTATGTTCATATAGCAGGATGTCATCAACGTATACCTTATCGAAAAATAAGGACAGTTTGTCCTATAAAGCTTGATCACATTTGCCTTCGTTCGGGATCTACAGAGCTTTGAAAAACATGTAGGCAACAAGTGCTTTAAAGTAGTGAATTTTTATAAAGCTGTTTTTAATGACAAATATGTTTTTTAATTAAAGGCATCAAATTTGGTATCACCCATATGGTAGAAACTACGTACCCTATTTTATAAACATAACTTTAACGCTTTAGAAAATACAAAATTCCCCTGTCCAACGAACCTCTTCATTTACACCTCTGCCAAGATATAATTATCCACTAAAAACTTTTTGCAAAAATAAAAAAAATTGCATGAAAGTTTGAATAAATAAAAAAGTTATAATTTCAGTAAAAAAAAATATTAATTAGGTCATAATTTTTTTAATGAATTTGCTGTCAAAAACCTTTCAAACAACATTTTCTATCAAACCATCATCTGCACTGATACAGGATTCAATCTGTTTTCTATTATTTGTTTATGAAGACATAAATATATGTTTGACTAAAAAAATTTTTTTTACTGAATTTTCGTAGAAAAAATCACTAATGGTGAGATGCCGAACTTTGTTTTTATTTAACAAATTAAATCGAACAAAAGCAAACAAATAATGTTGTTGTGACACTCTTAAGTGAGCAAACTTTATATATATATATATATATATATATATATATATATATATATATATATATATATATATATATATATATATATATATATATATATATATATATATATATATATAATGTTTTTTACCAAAATTACATTCAATATATAAATACAAAATAACTGAAACAATAATCTACTGTAAACGTATACTTTTAACTATAAAAGGTAAATGAACATGCACACTCATAAAGGAAAACCTGCCTATGGGTTGCATTATCATAAATATATTTACCAGCTTTACAGTGACATTGCTTTTTGTCACACCGATGTATCTTTATATATAAAAGGAATGATACAGCATTTTAGGAAATTTAATATTAAGAGATCATTAACACTTCATATGTATTAAACAGTTTGAATATAACTACAAAATCATTATAAGTATGGCTAACTATTGACGGACTTGAAAATGTTCACATACATTCACACACACTCGCGCGCGCGCATGCACGAACGCATACTTCTATGCACAACCATAAACTCCTAAAAACACTTGCGTTCAAACACAATCAATGGGCAAAGTAACTTCCATCATCAATTATCAATCAACCTATGTGTTGCTTATCTGGGTAATTGATTTATCCAAGATTTAATTTTGGTTTGAAAAAGAATTTGGGAGTTCAGTTTCTTTATGGACTCCGGTACAATGTTCTATGTTTTTGGAGCAAGATAAATGTCTGATCGTTGACCAATGGTCTTGTGCATTTTTGTGATATGTAAATTTTTTGCTTTACCTACCTCTTGTTCCGTAAATGAGTCCTATGCGACTGCTCGCAAAAACACCCTTACGAGAGTGTAGTAAAAGTGCAACAACATATGCTTGTCTGGGATCCATTACCTCAGATTCGCTGAACAGCGCATTACTTTGATAGGTATAACATCTGTCATAAATTACCTTTAATATCTATTTTTGGACCATTTCCAATCTTTTGTAGAAGCAGTCAGCTACACCTCCCCAAGCAATAATTCCGTAATTGTATATGGCTGTGAACCAATGCGTAATACATAATTATCACTGTCACTGTTATTTGTGAAAATTCAGGTAGGCTAACATAAGGTGAGTATACCGTCTTTTTTAAATTACTCGTTGAAAATCTTTCACTAAAATTATCCAGCAAAATGGGCACTTCATGTTGTATTGTCTGTTTTAAACTGGGCCATTGAATACTTTTATAAAAGACAACTATGTTGTAGGAAAAGCTGGCAGTTTCACCTGAGATGGGTAGACCAAATAAAGAATTCATATATAGAGTGAACAATACTGGTCCCAAAACTGTCCCCTGCGGCACTTTAAAACGCACACTTTTTGTATTAGTTATGTTACTATAAATCGTAACTCTTCTGCAACTTGTAAGCTGTACCCCTAATGCCCATGTTTTCTAAAGTCTCCAATAATCCTTGGTGGCTGACCGTATCAAATACTTTGGCAAGGTCGATGTAAATGCAAATTGACGGTCGTGGCTCATCTATCGCTTTATACATTTTTGCTGTTAAATCCGCTATGGCACCTTGTGTGGAGCGACCTTCCCGAAAGCCATATTAGTGTTGCGATATTATATTGTATTTCTGAATAAAACTGTTCAATCTTCTTTCAATAATTTATTCTATTATTTTAGAAATATTTAAAATCAATTATATAGGTCTGTAATTAGAAATCTTCAACCTATCTCCAGACATAAACACTGGCTTTATGACTGTTATTTGAAGATTTTGGGAAAAACCCCAGTCGCTAAGATTAAATTAAATATATACGTCATGGGCTCTATCGGGTACTGTGAACAAGTTTTTACCACATTTGCATTAATACCGTCCATGCCTGGCGATTTATTTCTTTATTTCTATTTCTATTTATTTATTAATTACATATTCAGTTCATCAATCACCTTTTTAACTTCCTCTTCCTCCGCTTATCCAAAAATATGCTGCTATTTGTTGTCTTGTATTTTGATCTTAGTCCAGGTCTATTAATCTGCTGCGCCAGTTTTACTCCTACATCTGCAAAATAATTGTTAAACCCCTCCGCCTCCATCTCCAATGATTTTGTCATCTATCCTAACTTCCTTGATATTGGTGACACTCCGTTGACTCAATATTGTTTACACACTTCCACATGTGCTCTGGACAGTTTTTATTTTTCGTGATTTCACGCTTACAGCAATTAGACTTAGCGTTCTTAATCAAGTAGACAAGAATAAATGTTTCTATACGATTTGAATTATGCTTCCAAGGAGAGATCGAAGGTCTCTTCAGTAAACGTTTATACATCTCACTTTTTTTTCACTGATGTTATCAAGCCTTCCGTAATCCAGGGCTTCCTTTTTATGTCTTTTTTACTGATCCCAATCCTACCACTGCAATTTTGGGTCTTCTGTTTTAATTCGTTCATGAAATATTCTGTTGCGGAATTCGAGTTTTGACTGGAATAAATGCCAAGCCAATTTTCGATCACCAGACTGCTTTTAAGCTTATCAAAATCAACATATGACTTGAATAAGTTAACGCATTGAACGCGCTTTTCCTTAATATTAAAATCGCATGCAAGTAGAGTAGAGCAATGATGAGTTAAGGTTGTTCTAAAAATAATAGGCAAAAAGCACGCACGCGGTTGTTTTGTTTTCATGAATATATGGTCCAGACAGGTCTGACTCATAACCTGTACATGGATTGGTTTGTTTATCAACGAATCACATCCAATTTCCTGTATTACATTAAATACTCCTTTCATTCCCGAACGTCACAAGGTCTGGGATAGACATAATTAAGGTACTTAATGAAAGGCTTCATCCAGACAGCAAAATTTATTAATAAATCTTGCTGTCTGGATGAAGCCTTTCATTAAGTACCTTAATTAAATACTCCTGGCAACAATCATTATTGGCAAGGATATTTATGTTAATATCTCCTAGTATAATATTGACGTGATCATTCCATGATCTTCCACACAAATAGTCAGACAACTCCATAATAAACGTAAAAGGACACGTCGACGGTGGTCTATACCGTGCTGGTATGTTTATCATTTTATGTGGATAATTCACAGTAATTATATTTCCACCTCTCTAAACAAGATCGTAGCCTTTTGTCCCAAAATTATCCAGATAATGTAATCTTCTGGTCTCGGTCAGAAAGATGCAGTCAAACTCACAGTCCGAGCAAAGCCTGCATACTATCAACATTTTTCAGCAAACCTCGAATGTTGTTATGAAAAATTTTAAAAAGATTATTTTGAGCACTATTCAACACCGTTTTTGTCTCAGTAAAGCTTTCTGTGATTGAAGTATCAACTGCTGTAACGTGATAATCTCGGATGTAGGTGTCCATTACTTCAACTTTTCCCTACAAAAAACTAGTGCCAGACAGTAACCAGAGAGGCAAAGACAATGTGTGACGAAGATGCTACAGATAAATATATGTACACTTTTAAACGACAGGATGCATCACAAGTAGGTGTATATGGGCGGTTCTAAGCCCACCGCCACCAGTACACCACCTCCACCACCTCCACCACCGTTTGTGACGTCACCCACTACCGTTTTGTGTGACGTCACCCACCTCCACCACCGTTTGTGACGTCACCCACCACCGTTTTGTGTGACCTCAGACATCTCCATCATCGTTTTGTATGACGTCACTGGTCTCCACCACCGTTTTGTATGATGTCACTGGCCTCCGCCACCGTTTTTATGACGTCACCCACCAGCTTCACCACCGTTTTTGACGTCAGCCACCGCCACCCCGGCTAACCTGGCCTGCTGAGCAACTAACCTGAGAGGACGTAATCAAAGATAGTGACCAAGACGGCGGCTGTTGGCGCGAAAATTCAAAAAATATAAAATACTCAGCTCAAAGAGTAGAATAGAAATAACAGAAGAAAAAACTAAATATTGCCGCGCAGCAGTATTCGGAAGATGACGTCAGCAGGCAAATATCTAGATGTTGGTGGTAGAATTGGCAACAACGCATCTGAATCGTCATGCAATTCCGAGTAATGAATCAGCTGCACGTGGCAGGAAATTATATCATTCCTGTTAGAGCTTGTATATAACCTCGTTAGCAATTCCAACATCTCGTTTTCAGCTCATTGCCTGTTAGAGTTTGCATATGATCTTGTTAGTAATTCTATGGCCTCTATAAATTTTCATTTCCGGTGAATGATCTCATTCAACGTTCTTCCATAAAAAACAATTCAGCAGTGGGGACATATTAGTATACTTGTTCTGTTCAACATGTATGGTGTCGATGTTAACGATGTACCTGAGACCTATTAATAACGATGTTCGTGAAGATTGTTATTGGGGTCAAATTGATGTAGCTCTACGTCAGAATATTAGTGAGATTAAGCAAGAAAGTAGAATGCTGCTGGAAACAATGTATGCTGTTGATCCATCTCTAAGTGTTGCAATTGATATATTAAAAGCTGCCGGATTGATTCCAATAATTAAAATTGTAAATACAAAATCGTATCCACCAAATTCAAATATAACAATCTCATCTGGCTCATGGGAATGGAATTATTTTATTTTAACACTGACAAAAGCAGTTGAAGAGTACTTCGCCAAAGGTAATATGATTGAACCTCAAAATATTGGAATATGTACCATCAAGCCTATTAAAATACTAAACAGGAAATGTGTATCAATCTCAGCTGACTCTGATACTTTCTATTTAACCGAAGATGCAGTTCAACATCTACTAGAGCTGGTTGAAATCATCAACGAAAAGCTGAAGTTTCTAACTAATTTTAACGTTGATATTCGACTTAGTGATTTTCCCTATTGTGTTGCTGATGTTCTGAAATGTGTTAATAAGAAACAGTTACCATGTAACGAAGAGGTGATAAAGCTTATAAAAGTCATGTTAGAAGACTATGAACCATCATTCCGCGTGTGTATGTTTAGAGTGCTTACACTTTGCAAAGAAGCAAGTACTTAAGCGTTTTAAAGAAATACATATGATATACAATGGACCATTTTGAAGCAAGTTTCATCATCCTGACAGCACTATGTCAGAATGTGTTTTATGTATACAAACCACCAAATGTAAAAGAAGTACGAATCTGTGTTGACATCAACGACGGTATGAAATGGTCTGGACTTACAAGAACACATCAAGACAACGATGAGGTGATTAAATTTTCAACATACAACATGTCCAAAATTAAGACTGATATGGTGCGTTATAAACTTATGTTCCTATTTGATAATGGCACCCGTGATGAGACGTCTGATTGGAGGACTCTCATATTAACACTGATTCATATCTGTTCACATCAAATTATATTTTTGTATTTATATCAATTGGTTTTCTTATATCTCTAACTGTATTTATGTTCATGTACTTTTATTTTAAATATAGCACTTCACTGAACAATATGTATCGTAAACATGTTTGTTAATAAATATACATAAACTGAACACATGTGTTTTATTCATTAGTTAAGCATCTGTAGGTAAGATGAGATACGGTAAATCGTGCTCCTTACAAGTGAAAAATAGTTTTTTCTCTGGATATTTAGGTAGTGAAGCCCACAAATCAAAAGTATGTGAACCATGGCAAGTTGAACAAGTGCATATGTTAACTCAAGCTTTTCAAAATAGAATGGCCACTTATCGTATATAAGAATAATGTATTGATATTAAACAATTTATGGAACCAATGAGACATAAAGTGTTTCATCTGATTGAAGCTGTTTTAGTTAAACATAATCAATTTAAAATGAATTCAGAATTGTTTGGTTTGTATGTGCTCCAAAGTCTAAAAGAAATGAAGTCATTCCATACTAAAAATAAAAATGCTACAGTTTCAACCAATTTTAAAAATATATATCAAGAATTCGCCGACGAAATTTACACAAAAGCTTTGGAGTTTGCAGAAGCTGAGAGCGGATGGGTGTTGGAGCGACTAATGTGGTTGGAAATAAATATTAATAAACATAGTTTTTAGGTTGGGTCAGTGTCAACATGTATAAATTGTTGTCCGCACACACTACCAAGCTCATTAAACATTCTGTGTGAGAAATAAGACGTGCTACAGTTTGCTCTTGAGTATCCAAGTGTTCAGTAGTGTGCTTAAAATGGCTACATTAAGTGATGTGTGCTACCAGCAAATTAAAGACAACGTCTGGTATGGTCTATTTGGAGACTTACAGTTGATTATTGATAAGAATACTGGTTATTTCAATGCAACAAAATGGTGTAAGAATGGTGAGAAAAGATTGAGTTATTGGTTGAAAAATAAGAAAACCAAAGAGATAACTGCCTATTACAACAACAAGCTGACGGAACATTTGGACAGACGGTATTTCAGCTGTCCAAATGTTCCAGCAGGCTCAGCGCACTTATCGCCTACAACTGGTACATACTTGGTAAAAATGGGTGGAGCTCAGACTGTAAATGACTTGATATGTGGTACATATGTTTGCAAAGATTTGATACTAAATTTTAGCGTGTTGAATATCCAATTATTTCTATGAAAAGTGTAACCAAATGATTTTTGATTTTTTCGTAAGCGAATTAAAAAAAAATGCAGAAACAACCTCAAGGAAATCTAAGTGAAATTAATGGAGAGAAAGGATGAAGTGCAGCGTATGCGAGAAACAAACGCTAAAGTCCCAGAACATCTTAATGGCAATTATTCTTTGTGTTACCTCATCTTTGTTCTTCTGACAGTCAGCTATCCATGCATCAACTTTTTTTTTATTTACACCATCTGTTGAATCGACTGGATCAGCGACGTAGCATAATCTGTGGTTTTGCTAATCAAAATCACCACTTGTGGTTCTTGGGAAAATCTCACTTTCAATAATTTTAAGCTTATAACGTTTATTAGATTGGGAATGTCCAAAATTATCGATAGACTTTTTTATACCCGTGACTAATGGACTTAAGCTTCCGAGGTCATCAAGAACACACACACACACATTTTTATACTAAGCAATAGGTAGACAGGTATGGTATATGTGTAGGTAGGCTAGGCAATAACACCAGCCTCCATCAGTTCTTCAATGATTGACTGAATTTCGTTGTTATGAGCATTATTACCAGCAATTTAAGAAGCCACTAAAAGTCTAATACTATCAATCAACTTATTTACATCATTCCAATAGACATATTCTATTTGTTTATTATTTTGTATCATATAATTGTTAGTGCTTTTTCTGTCATTCACATTCCGAACTCCCACTTCAATTCTGTTTTTAGTGAATTTTCTTTAAAAAAAATCACTAATGAGGAGATCCCGACTTTTGAATTTTGAAAAAATTTCTTCAAATGAGCGCTAATTAGGCCTCCCAGAACACATATCCGGAGTCAGTTTAAATTTTTATATGTTTATATATATATATATATATATATATATATATATATATATATATATATATATATATATATATATATATATATATATATATATATATATATATATATATATATATGTATATGTATATGTATATGTATATGTATATGTATATGTATATGTATATGTATATGTATATGTAACACAGATAACTCAAAAAATAATGGGTCGATTTTGATTAAATTTGGTGAATAAATTCCTTTTGTAAATGGCTTGGATAAATTCGTTAGCCAGAAAAATCTGCCCAGGTTTTCCTAGAAAATTTTGTGTTTTATTTCGAAAAAAATTATATCTCCGGAATTAACAAAATAAGGGCAACCAAATTTTATACGCGGGTTTATATCCTTATATGTGAGTTACCTACCAAAATTTAGCTATGTAGGTCAAAAGACAAAAAAAGTTATAGGCGTTTAAAGGAAAATAAATTGGGGTTTTCCCCAAAACGTCAAAGTTGCGATTTAAAACGTCAAAATCGGCAACATTTAGGCAAGTAACTTGAATCTAATACGGGCTATAAAAATCAAATGTCTCAAGAAGGATGTTTTATAAACCCTGAAGTCTTCGTTTCAACCGTCATTGTCGTTCATTTTACTAAAATGTTTCCAGAAAATGCTTTTTAAATAGACCCTTTCTCTGATGCTTGGCAGTAGTCTTAGCTATAGAGTTTATCGTTTAATGGTATATAATTTTTGTCGAATTTTTGTAAAAAAACAATAAAGCTCAATATATCCGTTATTATACAGGATATGAAAAAAATTTGTATATATTAATTATAGGGTATCTTGAGCTACATCTTAAAAAAATATTTCTACAATCACAGCGTGGCCTATAAGTCGTTGGTGATACAAATTTTCTTTTTTTTTATCAAACACGCCTTATGTTATTGAATTTTTGCATTTTCCATCGAAATATAATGCATGTTTGTAAGAAAAGAAATTCTGGATGCAGCAAGTGCATTATGGTAGCAAATTTTGATCAAATGCTTCATATTTGAATAGAGAAATTTGCTATTAACCTATAAGGTTGACCAAGAAACGAGTTCTTCCGGGAACACTTTAAGTTTACTTTTGGAAATTGTTTGGCATTTTCACACAATAAAGTTATTTTGATGAAACATGGCACATCGTTTTTACTATATAGGTTATACTGGTAACCAAAATTGATGCCTGCTTTCATAAAAAGAAAACACACATATTTGCAATAAAAACATTTTTATGAAAATTCACTACCATAACGCACTTGCTGCGTCCAGAGTTTTTATTAAGATGTGTGTCGTAACCAAAACCATGGGGAGTTGAGGATGTTGAGGATGATTGCGCTCGTGTATTTATCATTGGTTCTATTATAGTCAGATACTTTTCCGCGGAACAACCTTTTATTCGTGCATTGGGATCATGTTTCATTTTATGAACACTAGTTATTTCTAGAATATCTCCATAGTGTTGGAGATAGTTATAAGTATACCCCTTAGGTCTTTTCACAAATATCAATGCTGATAGACCTTGTGTTTGGGGATATCTCTTTTCATCTACTTAAATTCCATCTTTAATGAAGTCTAAGCTTTTGTTACCAAGACTCCATCTCGCAGTATCTCCATCGTAGAGAGCACCATACGTTTGATTAATAGTATCACCCTTCGATGGTTAAGTAAAATACTTGTCTACATAATATCGAACTTCTTCAGGATGTTGATCCAAAAATTCTCAACGTGCTGGCGTGAGTGTACTAGCTCGTAGACTTTCATCAAACTCTTGAAGTAGCGGGATATCCTCATCTAAACCTGTTTCCACGTCTGAACTTGTTTCTATATCTGAACTTGTTTCCACATCTGGCTTAGCGTCAAAAACTTCATTGTCTTTAAGGAACCCGACTTTGGGTTTCTTTTCTGGTGCCGCTTCTTCTTTGATTTGTTTAGCTGGTGGATGCTGTTTAAGTGCCGATGTGTTTTTAGATATTCCACTTCTTGCTTCAACAAGTGGTTTATATAAACGTTGCAGGACTTCATCATTATCAGCTCTGCCAAGCTTAAGGATTAAATGTTTTCTTCAAATGCTTTCAGGAAGTTGTAAAATCTTTTCCTTATCTTTTCTTTTTAAGTTGGTTGGTCAGTTGGTAGGTCGGTCGGTCGGTCGGTCGGTCGGTCGATCGGTCGGTCGGTCGGTCGTTCGGTCGGTCGGTCGGTCGGTCGGTCGGTCGGTCGGCCGGTCGGTCGGTCGGTCGGTCGGTGGGTCTGTCGGTCGGTCGGTCGGTCGGTTGGTCGGTCGGTCGGTCGGTCGGTCGATCGGTCGGTCGGTTGGTTGGTTGGTTGGTGTTTACTAAGAGAGGACTATGCCATCGTTGTTCCGAAGACGTATCAAAAACTTCATCTATATTTGTAATAGGTAAGTCGGAAGCGTGTTTGATGGTACGCATCTTGACTTAGACTAAACCATATTTTTTTCGGTAAGTATTAATACATAGAGAGATGAAAGTGAGTCGTACAGTCAGTATTAATGTTGGTGTCACAGGGAGGAGCTCTTGTAAACACAACCATTAACAAGCTACCTGTTGAGTTACACCTACCTGGTTATCAGTTTTGTGGTCCTGGCACTGAACTTAAATAACGTCTGGCTAGAGGTGATCAAGGTATCGATTCTCTAGATCGTGCTTTTCGAGACCACGACATCGCTTACTCTCAATCAAAAGAGTTAAGTGATTTCTCACAAGCTCGGAGTCAAGTCGAAGAACACAAATTTTGGTGAAAAGTTAACGGCTTGGAGCGTTACAGACACCATGAAAGTAAAAAGAAAGCTTGGTATGAGTCTTGATGTAATCAACTCAAAACCAAAGAAGAAAGTTCCCTTTAAAAACAATTAGTTTGATTGGAGAAATTGTAAAAGACATAAACCTTATCCCAACAGAGAATGATGTGTTCGATGCAGAAACCTTGAGTTATTCCAATACCTAAAACCGGAGGCTTCCTTCCATTGCTACCTCTGATATTTGGTGGTCTATGATCGCTGGGTGCGCTGTGTGGTGGTTCTGCTGGGATTGCTAAAGCAGTCAACGTTGCGAAAGCATCCAAACTCAAACTAGAGGAAGAAGAACGTCACAACAAAACAATGGAGCCTATCGCTATGGGTAAAAGAGGAGGTGGTTTGAAATTAAAACCAAAGTGTAAGAGACTCGGTAAAGGTCTGTATCTGAAGAAACAGCGTAGCGGTTATGGATTGTATCTGCAAGCCAAAAAACGAATAAAATGTTTACCAGCAAGACCTCTAAGTAATGTAGATCTTGTGAAATTTGCTGGTAAAATGAAAATCTCATATTTTGGATGTGTGTATACATGCGAGATGCCATACCATCAAATTGTCCACGTAAAAATGAGTCATTCATCATGAATTTACAAACAAACAAGGAGCCTGGCAGTCATTGGGTTGCAGTTAAGAAACGTGGTAACACATATGGAAACTTGAAGCCACCAGTTGAGTTGCAGTGTTACCTCAAAGACTGTTCTATATTGTATAATCATGATTGGTATCAGAAATATAATACCTATAATTGTAATCACTTATGTTTAAATTTTTTTAATAAAAGACTCAAACAGTAGCCTCTGTGTATTGGTCACGTTGCAAACCTTTGTGTTGAAAGATCGCAGTTCCCATATATCAGCAGACTACCATCCACCAATTGCTTTGGATCCGGATGGTAGTGATGCTGTTGCATTGATAGGCTTTCCCACATACAACAAGTTACCTAACATATAGAGGTAAGAACAAATTTTATGTAAAAGAAAGAGTTACTTGGAGAACCATCACGATTCCCACTGGTGCATGTGAAATAACACATTTGGAAGACTTGCTTCAAAACGAACTTGTTGGTGCTACAGCAACACGCGAACAAAAGCAGCTAGCTTTGATTCTGAGACATAATCCTAATACCATTAGATGTGAAATAAAGTGTTACACAAGTATCAGTTTTGAAGCCGATGATTCGATTGCACGAATGTTGGGATTTTCAAAACAAGTTCTTCAACCAGGTATCTTCCACGAATCTCATTTACCTGTTGAAATAGTGGATGTTAGACAAATTCGCATAGATACTAATATTGTATCTGGTTCCTACTATAACGGAGAACCTTCACATACGTTATATGAGTTTGCACAGATGGTTGATCCTGGTTATGCAATCGACATAGAACCTAAGAATCTAATTTATCTACCAGTGAACAAACAAGAGATTTCAAATATAAGTATCGGCATCGTGGACCAAGATTCAGTTCCTGTAAACTTTCAAGGTGAAGAGGCGTCTGTTCGTCTGAACCTTAAAAAGATTGCTTAGAATACTAGTCTTTAAAGATATAAAAGCAAGTGAATCTGCTAAAAGAAATGTAGTAGTCAGCTCCTTTGAAGCATACACTTCGTCCCGATAATATTGAGTTCCTTAAAAGTATTGGCTATCATGTCATCAAAACTCAATATATTTGAACACCCTGAGTTTCACAATTCCATCGATCGAAAAGAACTTCGGTCTTACTATTCATCAACTAAATTATTTGCTAACAGCAATGAAGTCGAAATAAACAACAATCAGCAAAATGTATTCCTATGTCTAACAGAGTCAGCTCTAATAATCGTAGGTGCTCTGGAACGTCTAGCAGTACAAAATGCTGTTGACGAGTGTGATATGTCGAATAACGGAGGAGCAGCTCTGTTTGAGTCAATGACCTATGAATTAAATAACAAGGAAGTGGAACGAGTACGAGACCCATACACCACAACAACGATGAAAAGCCTACTGTTGTTTAGTAAGAATGAAGCTAAATCTCTTAGCAATGCTGGGCTGAATGTATCGTCAGATCATATCACCTTAAACGACAACAAGTTTTACATGCTCCTACCTCTTTGGTTCCTCTTCAGTTTCTTCCATACTTTAAAGGAGCTCTGTGATAAACATACTTTCTGATTTCAGGAGCTCGAAATGATGCTAACGGTTACAGTACTGGTATAGCAAGATCTAAAATTACTGTAACCAACATATTCTTAAAAGCAAAACATGTATTTCTAAACGATAAAATGAAGTTGGAACTGATGGACACAATTAAAAAAGACATATCTATATTTCTGGCATATCGCAAATGGGACCTATATGAGCTAACAGCGCTCAAAGATATCAATAAAGACGTGTGGTCTGTTAAAACTGCAACAAACTTCCAAAGACCTAAATATGTGATTATAGCATTTCAAACAGATTGAAAAGACGACGTAAGCAAGAAAGGTGACTTCTTCCATAACATCGGTATGGTAGATCTAAGAGTGTTCATAAATTCATAATGCTCTCCGTATGAATCTATGAATATAGATTTTGAGAAATGTAAATATGCCGAAGCCTACCAGAAGTACACATATTTTTAAAAAGTTTTTGTTATAAAAACATGTCAAAGCCTCTCTTAAAATATGATGAGTTTAAAGACCGAGCTCTATTTGTCATCGACTGTCAGCACCAGAATGAGCCAATCAAGTCTTCAACAGTGGACATCAAAGTGGAGTTTATGAGTAAAAACAATTTTCCAAATAGAACCAGAGCTTGCTGTTTAGTTATTCATGTGTATATTTGAATATAAACCTCTAACTAGAATTGCAAGAGCTATTGTGTAATAAGTTACTATGTAAATTTTGTAAATTAATCCTAATAAATTAACTGTATTTGAAAAGTTGTTTTATTTTTGTTCTTAAACGCTGTTTCATTACTTGAAATTGCATAATGATCCAGATGTTTTGTTGACAATTCTATCACCAAGATTTAGATATCTGCCTGCTGACTGCTGCCTGCTGATGTCATCTTCCGAATGCTGCTGCGTGGGAATTTTTCATTTTTTCTTTTGTTATTTGTATTATACTCTTTGAGCTGAGTAAAATGACACCAAATACTTGAAGTCTAAACCAATTATTGAAAAAGCTGGTTTGCGCATGCGTCAGTTGTCATATTTGAAATCCATTCATCGAGACGAGTAACATGATACCAAACGCCATACCTCTAAACCAAAAAATTAACAAGTTGGTGTGCGCATGCGCCAATCCCCATCTTTACATGCATCATTTTTTCTAGAAATCAAAATGGCGGTCCCTCTTATTTAGCCAGGCTGGGTCAGATGTCTTTTAAATTTTACGCTTTTTGAATTTTGGATTACGTCATCTCAGATTCGTTTCTCAGCAGCCCAGGTTAGTTGGGGTGGTGGTGGCTGACGTTAAAAACGGCGGTGCATCTGGTGGGTGACGTCATAGGAACGGTGGTGGAGGCCAGTGACGTCATACAAAACGGTGGTAGAGACGTCTGACGTCACCCAAAACGGTGGTGGGTGCCGTGGTGGGGGTGACTGACGTCACACAAAACGGTGGTGGGTGACGTCACAAACGGTGGTGTGGTGATGGTGGGCTTAGAACCGCCCATCTACCCCTACTATGACAAAATGACAGACCAACGAAAAGCAAATACAAGGTCGATCACCTCTAACATTATCCTACAAATTCATTTAACATCCATTTAACCAGCATATGCGCATGTAAGGAACAGAGCAGTAAATAAAAGAATAAATAAAACACAAGGGTAAAATGGTTCAAAAACAAAACACAAATTAAAAGCAATTCAGAAGTATAAATAAAATAAGAACTATTACTAACTAAAATATCCTAAATCTGTGGTTTATCAAAATCACAACTAACGACTATACCATATACAGTATGTGGATCACAAAATAAAATATCAATGTTTTTCTTGGCCCAGATCAAAAGTAAAATGTTCCGATTTTAATTTACATGGGTTTACAAAATTAATTACGTGGTCTTCTACTTACTTTTTTATGTAACATCGTTTTTACCATGCGGACCCGTTTGGTTCACCCCTTTGACTCTGGAACCTGAATTTAAGGCTAATTTTTTGTTCTTCACAAGACGCTATCTGATTATGTGTGGCAATTTTATCACGTTTACCTGCTTCTTAGAAAAGTGACTTCTCTATGTAATTAGTACTCGTATCTTGTTTCTCCACAAACTGAATCACTCAGATGCACTGGTGTTGTTGGACAGCTATTTGCTCTCTCTTTTACAATCAGAGGACTGTCTAAGCTCCCTTTCACAATTTCATAGTCTAATTCTGCAGGGGTGTAAACTTCTCCATCAACAAACAGCCTGTTTCGCCTGATGTAACTAGTCTTATTTTCTAGACAGCAACAGGTGTTTTCTCAGGATTTTTCTCTCCTTTTGCTCTTCCCTTGTCAAATCATTTGACATAAATATTCCTGTGCCTTTTAATTTATTAGCCTCTCTTAATATGTTCACTTTGTCAAAGTAGAACTACACTACCACCGGTCGCATGGGAACATCTCTTTCAATTGTGTAGACATCGCTGACTGAGTCTGGAGTAACGTCCACGTTTAACAGCTCCTTAAACCTTTGGATAACAAACTGTTTGATATTTTACCTGCATATTCAGTAGAATACAGCCCAAAAATGTCAAGGTTACGTTTTTTATTTGTTTTTCAGGATAATTTACCCTCCTTTTCAGCATACCATTTTCTTACTCTAAGCGAATTTTGAGCACTATTTCCCGAAGAAATTTGTGGCTAAATACACAATAACCACACTACAAACCACTATAGACCAATACATCCCTCAGGGGCTCCCTCTTGGTGAGTACGTGGATGGCGACTACGGGGGGTACACACACACGCACGCGATCCCATACACCAACACCATCACACACACGCACTCCATCACACACACGCGCACATATACATGACCACTTATACGCATACACACCTGATCTGGGCTACTCACCTTTCTTAAACTTGTCTTGGGTGAAGTCCCTCCTCTTTCATCTTTCCTATTTGCCCAAACTTCTATTTATCTACCTCTCGGTCGACTTTTGTTATTTTCTGACACCAACGCTATTAGGGTTACCGAGGGCTAAGTGTCTTTCCATTTACCACTTTAAAAGGATCGATTATCCAATAACGACTGGCATGGAAATGGACTTGACACCAAAAATAAAATATGAGTGACACGCATAAAGTGAAAGAGTTTACGGTTCAGGGAAGGGACACCCCAGTACCGGTCGGAGAGGAGAGTGGGAGAGCGTGCTCCTCCCCCGCTCAAGGTTAGTCTGCGTCCGCTATGAGCACTCGGTAGGAAACCAGGCCGGTGCTCTGAATAAGGATACTGGATAAAGGAAAACATGCAGGGAAATGCAATTAAAGCACTAAAAAAGAACTCGAGAGTCGAGTGGGAAAGCTTCGACCCCTTTGAAAGAAGGGATTCGGTCACACGATCGCCACCTTGTTATCGAAGTGCTTCAATAGGTGATCTACTCCACCAAAAAGGTAAGACGCCAAGTGTTGCTTAAAGCAGTGTAGATATGACAGGAGCGAAGAAAATAAAAACAGAAGGAAGCCCAACAGGAAAGCAATTTACAGAGTTTCGTATAATGATGAGCAAGGTGGTAGGAAACACAACAGACCTCAAGAACCTTGTTAAGGCTATTCCAAATACCGAGAATGGGAAAGCCAGACGAGAACGAGAGCAGGTGTATCTATTGCGGGAAGAGAACACGGTATAACACTCCATTTTTGTTTGCTCAAAATTCGGTGAGATGAGAAGTACCACCCTCAACTCTGTAGGGATATAAAATATCGACGACCTACTATCAATAATGTTGAAACACAAGAGCTCATGGAAAAAGGTAATGGAATTTTCCCGACACGCTATGACCATAAAAGAGAGACACAAGAACTGGCGAAGCGAAGAAAACGACCAACTAGATTGTCCGAAGCCCTAATCGCTTAAAGCGGACGGGGGAAATAGGGAAAGCACGGAAGGAGAAGAAGAAAAGACAGCTCTACACTCGTGAAGATATGTCGAAAAAATATAAATACCAGAGTGTGATAGAGCGGTTCAGTGGAGCCACTAGCTTGGTCAGCAGATGCGCCAATTACGCCCCAGAATAAAGAAACAATACGTATACAATAATACAGTAGTTAAATGAATAAATAAATAACTGATTCGCTTAATACTGAATTACTCTGTGTACGGCTCGCCTATTTATACTATCCATAGAGATTCTAGACCTTCTACACTGTTCTACACCTGTCACTTCTGGTCGCTTCTAGAAATATAATTCCAAATTCTAGTGACTGTGTCAGAGCATCGTTCAGGCTTTTGTGTCTCGCCGTCCTTAGCGCCTGTTGGGTATCGGTATCTGATGCCATCAATAAATGTTTGCAGTGACAGCTGGTTCAAATATGCCACCAGAGTGCTGGGGTAAGCTGATCCTGTTAGTCTCGCAACATCGACTTCGAATTGTTGCAAACTTTCGCCCGATTTCTGACAGCGACTTTTCAGCTGAGTTTGATATAGCTGTTGTAAATGCTGGTCGCCAAATCTCATTTCTAGGTAATATCTAATGCTATCGAAACAGTCGTATTCTTCACTGGGGATATCTTGGAGTACATCTAGGGCATCTCCTCTGAGAGATACAACTAACGAAGTCTCTCTCTCTCTCGCTCCAACCATTTGCTGTAGCAGCGGCTTCGAACTGGCCAAGGTAAATACCACATGGGACTGAGCCATCAAATGTGGGGACTCTAATTATTACGGCCGGGCTATCTTCGAGTCTGATGTTTCCTTTGGCTAGGGTATCACACCTCTTTTCTAGTGATTGCATTTTCTGCTGAACTTATTCTTGTATACTCGTCAGCTCGTCATGTACATCGTCGCTGATATCCCTTACTCGACTTTCTACTTGCTGGAAGATGTCGTCTTTTACCTGCTTCATACGTTCCGTCCACACATAAAGTAATATTCGCAATTCTGCTTGCTTGTTCTTGCAGAATTTTCTTTGTTTCTTCCTTCCCTTTTATCAGTTCCTCTTTCGTTTCTTCATCTCTTTTTATCATTTCTTCTTTGGCTTCTTCGTCCCTTTTTCTCCGTCCAAAAGGGGGCGAGGGGCTCCGCCCAAAAGAGGGTGGGGCTCTGCCCAAAAGGGGTGGGACTACACCCCTTGGGAGGTGGGGCTACGCCCACAAGAGGCGGGGCCCCGCCCTTTATGACGTCACTATGACGTCACTCCTGGCGCTTCGCGCCGGCGCAGTAGCCGGGTGGTGGAAGGTGGTGGTTCCAGAACCGGCTATCTATACCTACTGGTGTCCATTAGACGACGGCCTTATTTGTTCTGCTATTTTCTCTAGTAGCTGCATGATCTTGGATGAATCTGTTTTATTTTCTTCTTGGACTTGGAGACTGCGAACTTTCACTTGACTTTCTGGCGCTTGCTTTACCACTTCAAACTCCAAGGCATGTGCCAAAGCATCGTTCAAGTTTTTGTGTCTTGCCATCCTCAATGCCTGCTGCGTAGCGGTATCTCTGATGGCGTCAATGAAGGTTTGCACCGACAGCTGGTTTAAAAACTCCATCGGAGCTATGGGGTAGACTAATCGCGTCAGTTTGACAACGTCGGTGTGGAGATATTGGAGACTTTCACCCCGTTTCTGACAACGATTTTTCAACTGCAATCGATACAATTGTTCTAAATCCTTATCGCCAAACCTCATTTCTAATTGATGTCTAATGCTGTCAAAACTCAGCGGTTCTTCCCTAAGAATACCTTGAAGCACATCTAGAGCATCTCCTCTAAGATCTACAATTAACGAAGTCGCTTTCTCTCTATCGCCCCAACCATTTGCTGTAGTAGCGGCTTCAAACTGGCGTAGATAAATACCCCACGGGACTGAGCCATCAAATGTGGGGACCTTAATTCTTACGACCGGGCTATCTTCGAACCTGATGTTTCCTTTGGCTAGGGTTTCATACTTCTTTTCTAGTGATTGCATTTTCTCCTGTACCTCCGCTTGTGCGTCATGCTCACTCGTCAGCTTGTCATGTACATCGTCGCTGACACCCCTTACTCGACTTTCTACTTGTTGGACGATGTCGTATTTTACCTGCTTCATGCGTTGGTCCACACACGAAGTAATTTTCTCAATTCTGCTGGCTTGTTCTTGCAGAATTTTCTTTGTTTGTTCATCTATTCTTCTGGCTTCTTCATATCTTTTTCTCATTTCTTCTTTTGTTTCTTTATTTCTTTTTCTCATTTATTCTTTGACTTCTTCGTCTCTTTTTCTCAGTTTCTCTCTTATCTCTTCGTATCTTTTTCTAATTTCTTCTTTGGCTTCTTCGTCTCTTTTTGTCTCTTTGTCTCTTTTTCTCATTTCTTCTTTGGCTTCTTCGTCTCTTTTTATGACCTCTTCATCTCCTTTTCTCATTTATTCTTTGGCTTCTTCGTCTCTTTTTCTCATTTCTTCTTTCGCTTCTTCGTCTATTTTTCTCAGCTCTTCTTTAGCATCTTCATCTCTTTTCTGGCCTCTTCTTTCATTTCTTTAATCAATTCCAATAGCTGGGCGTCCATATTGGCTGTTGCGCTACGTGTCCTAGGCATATACGTACATAAAGCTGGTACACAGTTTATTCTGTTTCAAAAACACACTCAGTTATGACTTACTGCTGACACTGATCTTCCAGAGATTCTAGAAATTTCCACGTTGTTCAACGAATTATCTGAAAAATATTTCCGCTAGCAGCTTGAAAATCCCACTTCTGACACCAGTTGTTACGTTCTACGGGGTTCTGGATTCGTTGACTAACAAAACACAGCTTTTCAAACTACTAATTTATTATAAGCAACTATTTTCCAACACCAAGATCAACTAAAATATTTTTCTCTATTACTAAATGTCCATAGAACTATATTCCACTATCACCTTCTATGGTCGCTTCCTATACACCAACACTCACTGTTGACTCGCTTAATACTCTATGATCACTATTCTACACCACACTAATTCAATACAGAACTAACTCACTCTATGTACTTATATATTTGTACTTATATACTTATCTTTAGAACAGCATG